>JAHBCN010014101.1:0-23264 GCA_019359885.1 Listronotus oregonensis
TATTTTGGCTTGAAAATAGTTTCGTTGTTACACGATATAAATATATCTGTTTCTAATTTTAAAGAATATAAAAAAACAAAAATATAAATAAAACATTAAAATTGGAGCTATTTTTGAGGCTTTCGGAGGAAAAGCCTTCAACGGCTTGACTATTTGTTATTTTTACAAAAGTAATCAACTTAAAAGTTGATAAGTTTATTGCAATGTAGATTTTATACAGGTGTGTACAATTTCAATTTTATGAGTTTCAATATATTTTTTGAATATAAAGAATTTCTTGAAAAATAAATAGTCAATAATATACAGGAAGTCCCATTTAGGAAAATATAATTTTGGGTAATATATTTAAAACCGTTTCTGATAAAAAATAACCAACTGAATTCTACCTAAACTTGTTTTGCCCATCTGCATTTTTAGTAAGAAACTATACTACACAATCTATCCAGTCCCAGTCCCAAAAATGAGTTTCCCGCGATGCAAAATTTTTGTTTAGACAAAAAATGAAGATTACCTAGAAATCTACAACACTACCATTTTTTTCGCAACACCAATAATTTACGCAAAAACGGCTGTTAAAAAATGCATAACATTCCACACTTTAGATGTGGCTAATGGAATAAAAAAATGCAGATGTGCAAAACAATTTTTTATCAAAACGCAAGAAAGATGGTGAAAAAATTTTGTGGGAACAGTAAACACTTGCTTAGGTCTCTTTATAAAAAAGAAATGTTAACAACAAACTATTAAAAAAAAATATCAATTAATTAATGAGATACTCTTAAAATATTGTGACAAAATCTTTGACCGCTTTTTCATTATTCTTGAAAAATCAAAATGGACCCAAACTGATACGCAATGATGGGTGCGGATTTTCACATTCCAATGAACTTTAAAAGTTAAAAAAATGTATATGATTGCCCGAGTAAGGAAAAATTCGTCCACCCGCTTATAAGTGAATCCCTGAAGGTAGCGGCATTCTAGCGGTAGAGCGGAAAGCTAAAATGAGGGGACTTTTGGGTCCGTTCTCACGAAAACTATCGATTTATCGAAAAAAAAATATAGGAACCATTTTTGTAGATTTTTTAGCAATCTTTATTTTTCGCCCAAGCAAAAATTATCTAATTCGCATATTTTGGCAGATATTAGAGAGAAACCCATTTTCGGGCCTTGAGGGCCATTTCCAGCCCTTTCCCACCAAGGAAGTTTAAAGGTGTATGGAAGCCCAATGCTATAGTCCATTCGTCAAAAAATGTCCAGCCCAGTATGAAAATAACTGTCACAGTTGGCCCCCGCCGATTCTGCGCAATAACAAAATCCACGAAATAATTTAATGTGTTGCCTACTTACACACTGATAAATCAGTGTGAAGTTAGCCAACACATTATAATTTTATGAGGCCGCAGTACCGTTTTTTGGATTGATCAAAACCTTCTTATTTTAGTGATTAGTGTTTATTAAATTGTGACTATAATTTTGTGTTTATTGTTTGTTACTTATAATATCGTAACAAAATGACTAGAGGTTGTATGGTTTTGTCTTGCAAATTCAAGGGTAACATACCCGTCTTTTTAACTTTAGGTAAGTATTTTTTATATTTAAAATAGGTGCTTCTTATAAGACGTAACGTTAGGTAACCGAATAAATAATAATATATCTATAATGAATAATAGAAAATGAAAATTTCATAGGAAATATTAGTGAGAACAGTAAGGCAATCTTAACTATCTTTTTTTCCACAATGTTTGTGTATTTCTGTGGATTATTAAAAAGAAATAAGGTTTACATTTAGATACTTTTATTTCATTTTAATAATTTAGTACACTCTTTTAAAGGATCAAAATTATTGATTACTGGGCAGACCAGGCAAATTTTAATATATACAGGTCCCTCTAATTGAATAAAAGGAAGTACAATTTTGGTACGATTTTTGGGGCGCTGATTACAAATCTAAAAAAAAATTCGGCAATGTTTCGTTTTCGAGATATTCATCATCAAAATTGAAAATCAAACTAACCTTATTTACACTATTCCTCCTTCTTTTTGCACAAAATTCTTGATTTTCACACTAAATTGCCACACAATATTTCACAAACACCTTTTAAAAACTTTTTTTATGTTTATTTTAACACCTTTTTATTTTTTTTTAAGCAAATATGGCTGCTGCCTTTGAACTTAAAAGTTCGCAATTTAATGGAAAAAAGATGTAAAATAAATAAACATACAAGGTTTTAAAGGTGTTTATAAATATCGTGCCCTTTGAATGTAAAAATCAAATTGTGTACAAAAGAAGGGGAATATAGTGAAAATAAGGTTAGTTTAATTTTCAACTTTGATGATAAAGATCTCGGGAACGAAACGTTGCAAAAGATATTTTAGATTTGTAATCAGCGCCCCAAAAAACTCTGTATACCAAATTTGATCAAAATCGGAGAGGAGGCAACTTTCGAGACAATACCATTTGTTTAAAAATAAATTAGATTTTTCTTAATCTTGCATTATAAACTTTTTAAGCTCGACATACTGTAACATAATATTTAACGGATACTGTTACAATGGATACTCAGGTACCAAAGGTTACTAAACATTTTTAACCACTGTTATTCTGTCTCATGAATGTTTGTTATTAGTGAAAAGTATATTTCTAAAAAGCAGTTATAAAAAATTTCACTTTTTAATGTACAATCAGAATCTTAGGATTAGAATAAACTCATTTACACTATCTTGCCCTTCTTTTATAAAAAAATTGGTGATAAGTACATAATACTATCATACAATGTTTGAAATTTATTTTAAAAAAACCTGTTTTTATTTATTTACAAAGATTTTTGGTAAAAATACAAAACTTTCAAAAATATCGACCATTTAAATAGAAGGCAGTAAAGTGGCGCCATCTATTCTTTCCATATTATATCAGATGATATAAAATCTAATATTACACAATAATTTTAAATATTCTATAGTAGTATCCTTTAATAACCAACAATTTTCTGCAAAAAATAATAAAAAGTGAATGTTGGAATTTAACATTTGATGATGTCAATTTTATAGATAGTAACAAAGAATTATGGAAATCCGGCCCTGACCTACTATTCATTGCGCAAATTCCGCGGGGCCAACACCCTTATTCCCGCTGCCCTGCACGCCTGGACAATTTTGTTCTACAGTATTGGGCTTCCATACACCTTTAAACTTCCTTGTTTCCCACCCGTTAATGTTAATAAACTTTTTTTTGCTCGAAAGCAACTCTAACGACCTAAGAATTGCGCCACAAGGAAAAGCTGTACAGATTTATTTACAGTTTTGTCCCTTTATTTATTGGACTATTATATCTGAACCCATTAAACATGTTTGTTAGTTGAAAAATGCATAACAATCTATTAGGCATATTAGCAAATTCCGGCCTGTGTTCACATACTAGTCCAGTCTTCCTCCACCTGTGATCACCAGCGATCCGCAAACAGGCACCTGAACAGGTGGTCCTCTCGGACAGATACCGGCAGTCAGTTGTTTTCACCGGCCTGATCAAGAGCACCTGACCGTAAACAAACGACATTAAATTCAGAATCGAAGAAGCTCGAAGCTTAATCTTCAACTCGTATTCGAATAGTTTTTTGAATCAATTTTGAACAAGGGACTGAAAAAGTGACTGAACGACGGAATTTTGTTGAACTTAGTGTTGTCCTGTTTTGGACACAATTGGAACGCGATTAACTTTTAAATAAAGTAAACATTTTGTGTACATATTTAGTAAAACTTTCGTTTTCCATAGGAGAGTTGTGTTAACTTAAAAATATTAAAGAACTAGTGATAATAGAGTCAACTGACTGGAGTGATAGTGTTGGTTGAACTGGTTTTGTGACTTCTTCCAATGGATTACTTTAATTTTGGATAGTTTAATTAGGTAGGTCTAGTTAATAAGTAAGTCTGAAATATTTATTAAAAATAGTGGAAAAGGAAAATTTAATCGGTACTGTATTTTGGGATATACCTAAGGCATATGAATATGCTAAACGCGAAGTATATACTTTTAGAAAATATTATAAGACAATGGAATGACTTCTTTCAAAACGGTTTGGTTATCCTTAATTCTTAATTAAAAATGTCATATTTATGAGCAAAAATTAAAACCGCGTAAATTAAAGTAGGTGTTATCTTATGGTCAACTAGATTTCTTTTCAGTTTCTACTAAATCAACAAAATCTTCAAGTATAGCCTGTCTCGAAGTATATCGTTATGGCTTTTGACGGACCATACCCCAATAAACCTTTAACGATTTTGTTACGTATTGTTGTTGGGTAAACCCATTGGTTCATAAGGGCAGGGGTGAGCCAGGTATTTCTTGAGCATTAACCATTAGGCATATAAATATTTTGTCTAATATTTTAGTGGCAGTGTTGAATAACCGTTTTTACTGTGCGATTCGAAAAAGTTGTTTTACGAGAATATAACTATATCGCGTCAAAATCATTTGTCATTAGATGCAAAACAGGTTGTGAAAAATGTGTATGAAACTTTAATCAGTAGAGGTCTAATTAAACAAGAAGCTTTAAAAGAAACCTGTCTACTTACAAAAACTCCAATATCATCGACGTAGTGATTTTCAATCTCACCGTATAGACAATAGTGATCAGGACCTAATAAGAAGGAAAATATATGGTCTTTATTAAAGCGGAGTTATTCCTACCTTGGATAAACTGAAAAAGAAACTAGACAAAGACGAAACCAATATAAATATTAGCCGTGCCACCCTCCATAAAGTTGTTTGTAAAATGGGATTAAAATGCCGCAAAATAGACAAAAGACAAGTAGTAATGAAATCGCACAGATTACGAACTTGGAGATTTAATTACCTTGAAGAAATTTAAAAAAAAGGTTGAAAAACTGATCCATAATTTACCTTGATGAAGCATGGTTCGATACACACGACACAGTATCCAAAGGATGGGTTGATTCCAGTCAAAACTGTCAGACGAAAGCACCTTCAAATAAAGGAAAACGCATTACCATAAGACATGCTGGTTCAGAAGACGTATTTGTCCCAAACTGCTTGCAGTTGTCTGCAAAGAATATTAAGGATTGAAGTGAAGAACTTTTTGAAAACTGGTTTCAAAATTATCTTTTAAAAAATATTCCAAACAACAGTGTTATTGTCCTGAATAACGCAAGCTACCACATCCGTCTGCTACACAAAGCACCAGCTTCATTAAGTTCAAAAACTGAAATCCAGGAATATTTGTTAGAAAATTATATTTATTTTGAATTCAGTTGCAAAAAAACGCATCTTTTGGAAGTCCTAAATCCATACGCAATTAAAAAACAATATGTATGTGATAATTTGGCTGAACAGGTTGGGCATACTGTCTTACGGCTTCCTCCGTGCCACTTTATGTTTAACCCCATAGAGCATTTGTGGAACCAAGTAAAATCAAAGATCAGAGCAGAAAATGTTACACCTACTTTAAGTCCCAGTGTTATAAATTTGAAAAAAAAAATGTAATTACTAACATACCAGTTAAGAGCTGGAAAAATTCACAACATCTCATTATAAAAATTGAGAACACAAGACCTTTCCATCCAGAACAACATAAATCCTATTGTAATTAATCTTAATAATGACTCTGATAGTGAAACAGAAATAGATTTAGATATTTAGATTAAAAATCTAATTATGCATAGATAATTCAGTAATAAATTTATTAAAACTTTGCATATATTTAATTTTAAGATTATACTTACTTAAATAAACAATAAATTATAAATCTTTATATTATTATCCGTCCCTAATGTTCTGTTCTTTAATACCTACCGATCCGCAGTTTTATTGCTGTCGGCAGGTACAATCCATAAATGAAGGCAAGAGCTAACACGGTATACTTTGAGACAGACTATACCACCTAAAAAACCCATGTTTATGGTTGAAACTGATTACAACAATTTGTTGAATGTTAAATTTGTAAAGTAATAATAAAATAAGAGTTTCTGTCTACATCTAACAGCATTGCATATTGCGCACAAAATAAATTTAAAAGTTTTTTTTTGCAATTGTTCATTTATCAGTATTATTAACAAATACAAAATTATTCATTAATAACCCTCAATAATGCATGATATTTCATTTAAAAGAAGTTAGAATTTGCAAAATTGCACGAAAAAACGATCACCCAAAAAATATTGGAACTAACTTCGTCATTAATTGGCCATTAATGTTGTCAACCCTTAGCGCACTTACTTGACTCGCGTGTTAAATTGCCTTGATCATTAACCGTCCGAATTAACACCCTTGTTACTTAAACAGCTATTTCCTGGCGACTTCTATAAAAAAACATGTTTTTAAGTACTCATTTGGGGCAAAAAGGTTTGGGAACTTTTTAGTTTTTCATTGTTTTCCCAAATTTTTTTCAGTTTTTGTTTTCTTCTCCCAAATTTGTGGGAAACCGGGGAACCCTGCCTTTTAAATTCCCTTTGCCCTTTCCTAAACCCCCCTAAGAAATTTGTCATAAGGGACAAACAAAAACCCACCCAATCTCCAAAAACTTTGAAAAGCAACTTGCAGTTATACGTGAATTTCGAACCACACTCAACAGGACACGGTGTTTATTGGCGGTCACCCATACAAATAATAACCGTGCTTAACATCGCTAATATCACATAATATTAACAAGACAAGATTTCCAAAAAAAAATTAATAAGGAAAATTAAAACGTTGGGTGGAGAAGAAAAAAATATGCAAATATATCAAAAATACACGAAAAAATCAAAATTTTGGATTTTTAATATTACCACACATTATACAGGGTGTAAAAAGTAGGATGCTCACGATTTTAATAGGCAATAGAGAAGCTCAAAATTAATCAAAAAGGCAAAAAGACATGGGTCAAAAGTTAATTGTTTTCGAAATATGGCTTTTTAAAGTTTAAAAATTTGCCCGTTGCATCGCAACGAGTCGAAAGTCAAACGTTTTTAGCGGGTTTTTTTAAAATTTTTTTTTTTTTTTTTTTTTTAAAAAAATAAAAATTAATTTTAAAAATTTTTTTTTTAAAAGAAAAAAAAAAGTAAAAACAAAAATTTTTTTTTAAAAAATTTAAAAATTTTTTTAAATTTTAAAAAAAAAAAAAAAAAAAAAACATTTTTTTTTTTAAACACCCTTTTTTTAAAATTTTTTAAATTTTTTTTCCCCCCTTTTTTTAAAAAATTTTTCCAAATTTGGGGGGAAAAAAATTTTTTTTTTTTAAAAAAAAAAAACTAAACCCCTTTTTTGGGGGGGGTTTTTTTTTTTTTTTTTTAAAAAAAAATTTTAAAAAATTTTTTTTTTAAAAAAAATTTTTTTAAAATTTTTTTTGGTTTTTTTTTTTTTTAAAAAAAAAAAAAAAAAAAAAAAAAATTTTTTTTTTTTTCCCCCCCAAAATTTTTTAAAAAAAAAAATTTTTTTCCCATTTTTTTCCCCCCCCAAAAAAAAATTTTTTTAAGTTTTTTTTGGGGGTTTTAAAAAAAAAATTTTTTTTTTTTCTTAAATTTTTTTTGGGGGTTTTTAAAAAAAAAAAAGGGTTTTTTAAAAAATTTTTTAAAAAAAAACCGGGGGGGAAAAAAAAAAAAATTTTTAAAAAAAGGTTTTTTAAAATTTTAAAAAGGGTTTTTTTAAAAAAAAGGAAAGGGAAAGGGGGTTTTAAAAAAAAAAAAGGGAAAAAAATTTAAAAAAAAAAAATTTTAAAAATTTTTTGGGAAAAAAAAAATTTTTTTTTGGGGCTGTTTTGGGAAAAAAAAACTTTTAAAAAAGGGGGGAAAAAAAAAAATTTTTTTTTTTGGGAAAAAATTTTTTTTGGGGGGGGGAAAAAATTTTTAAAAATTTTCCCAAAAAAAAAGCAAAAATTTTTAAAAAAGTTTTTAATTTTCCGGGGGGCCCCCTTTGGGGTTTGGGAAAAAATTTTTTAAAAAATTTTTTTTTTGGGGGGTTTTTTTTTTTAAAAAAAAATTTTTTTTTTTTTAAAAAAATTTTTTTTTTTCCAAAAATTTTTTAAAATTTTTTTAAAAATTTTTAAATTTTTTTGGAAAAAAATTTTTTTTTTAAATTAACCCTTTTTTTTTTTTTTTTCCCTTTTTTTAAAAGGGGTTTTTAAAAAACCTTTTAAAAAAGGGGGTTTTTTAAAAAATTTTTTGGGGGGTTTTCCGGAATTTTTAAAAAAAAAATTTTTTGGGGTTTTTTTTTTTATGTTTTTTAAAAAAATTTAAAAAAAAAACCCAAAAAAAAAAAAATTTTTAAAAAAAAAAAAAAAAGGGGCAAAAAAGGGTTTTTAAAAAAAAAAATTTTTTAAAAAAAAAAAAAAAATTGGAAAATTTTTTTTTTTAAAATTTTCCTTTTTTTTTAAAAAAAATTTTTTATTTTTTAAAAAAAGGGGGGTTTTTTTTAAAAAAAAAAAAGGGGTTTTTAAAAAATTTTTAAAAAAAAAATAAAAAAAGGGGTTTTTTTTGGTTTTTAAAAAAAAAAATTTTTTTTTCCCCAAAAAAAAAAAAATTTTTTAAAAAAGTTAAATTTGGGACTTAACCCCCATGGTATAAAATTTTCCCTTTAATTGCTTTAAAATAATTTTAACATTGATTTCTACTTACTGTAGTTACTTAACATTTCCATTTTAATACCCATCATAAAATATTCTTTAATTTAAGATGGTAAAGTCGGTAAGACGTGGTCAAAAAATGCCTCTTATTCTTGAATCAATTTTTTTAAAAGTTCCTTACGTACACCTTTCTTAAATGGCGTTATAAGCCTTCTTATATCAATTGTAGTGACGCAAACATTCTTTCAGTATTTAACGAAGCTCATTTTTTATATTACGTTTGATTTTTTCTACTACAATTTGTAGAAAATTTTAAATTCATTTTATAACTAATAACGCTGTCTTACTTACCCTAGAGAGAAAAATTTCCGATAAAATACATGCGTAGCTATGGCAGCCTATTAGAAAAACCTATTTTGATTGGTTAAAAGGTACTGGTGTAAAATTTTCAATAAAAAACTCTATTTACATTTTAATTTTTTAATTGGTATCTAAATTTTTTTACAGATGTGTGCACGTATTTTGGGGTAAAACTTGCTTTAAAAAAATCTTAACATTTTTAAAACCTATAACGTTGTAAAACGTAAATGTTATCTAACAAAGAAATGACTTTACGTATCTCGATTACTTGTAATTATAAAGGCATCTACTCTCGACTATTTTACCTTTACCCATTTCAAAAAAATTATAACCGGGAATAAAAAACCGTTTTTATAATAAAAATATTTATACAGTTTATTTTTAATTACACGATTTAATTTTAGATGTTTTAAATAAATAGGAAAAGATATAGTCTGGGGTGAGTTGTTTTTGTTATATGCTTTAACAAAAACCATCTATCTTTAAAAATTATTTTGATGATTTTTTGGATTTTGAACGGACATAAGTTTATAAGGATAAAATTTGTAAAATTTTAAGGTTAAATAAATTTTATAATCTGTTTTAAAGTTCAGATGCCGCATCCGAGATTGATATTTCAGAATATTCTAAAATTAGTAAAAGTAGTTAGTGCTAATCCAATAGAAAAAGTATAATAATTATCCTGAAAAAAACGAGGATATCCAAAACTTTGTTTTCATTTCGGGCTGCAGTCCTTTTTCTTCATTTTATAGCTTTTTCGTTCAATAAACTTTCTTACTATGTATTTAATAGTATCTCTATAGATGGTACCCGTTATTAAGAATATAATATAAGTAATATTCCCTTTGCACTGTCGTCACATTATTATTGTTACCATAAAAAACACGCATAATGGCGATGTTTTGTTCTTCTGAATAGCTTATCGACAAAAAAGCAATACAAACTACTTTTAATAGTTAAAATGATAAATTTCAACTTTTTACAATACCAATACGTCAAATTTATTAAAACAATTTTATTGTTTTCATAGCTTTCTTGATACTTATATAATTTTTTTTTCAATTTATTTATAATTTAACCTAAAATATCTCAAAAATGGTTCATCCAAATATCATCAATGTATATATATTTGCAATAAAAAAAGATCTTTCATTGTAGCGCATAATATATAGGGTGTTCCATTTAAAAAAGTTGAAAGTACCTATATTTTTCCATTTTTTTAATGCGATAAATTTTTACTGATAATTTCAAAAAATAATATGGAAAAAAACCTACAATTTTAATGCAAAACTTCTTTTTCTGTATTCAGAAATAAAGGCTCCAAAAGCCGCGTAAATATAATCAAAGACCCTGTACACTATGTGACCTTACAAAAGCATTCGACTGTGTTTCTCATGGTTTACTTATAGATAAACTGAAAAAATTTAATTTTTGATGAAGAAAGTGTACAGCTGTTATACTCTTCCTTTCTGATAATCCAATTTGTCTTTACAAAAAAAAAAAAATCAGACGTAAAAAATCAGCTGCGGGTACCTCAAGGGTCGGTGGGGGTCCCATCCTGTTTTTGTTTATATTAATGATATTGGTTTGGGCCGGTGCCGATCCGTACTTTTCGGGATGACACCACCTTAGTAGTAAAAGATAAGACAACAAAGGTAAAGCTAAAAATGAAACAAGCTGAAGAAAGTGCCTATCGGTGGTTTGCGGAACACGGGTTAAAGTTGAATGAAAATAAAAAAATTTATTTGTTTTAGTCCAAAAAATCCATGTAAGAGAATTCCCCCAAGGTTCTTTTTGGGTTTTTATGACCAAATTTTTCTTGGGAGCATCATATTGAATCCTCTCAAATAAACTGGCAAGAAACATCTTCGTAATTAGATCATTAAAATTGAAATGCCTAGGACATCATTATTATTAGCACTTACTTTGTGTCACATTGTAAGTATGGTCTTATTGGGTGGGGGCATTCACCTTATATGAGTAGAGTTTTTGGTTTGCAGCGAAAAGTTATCAGAATAATTTTTTACAGGGGTTATAGAGACGATATTTTTGATATATTTAAAATAAATGGTTTGTTGACTTTGCCTTCGATGTATATCTATACTTGTTTAAAGTATGTAAAGAGAACATTGATACTTATATTTTACAGGAAGACACACATAAATACAATAATCAACAAAACAGATATAAAAAATTTTATAAGGTTGACCCATAACAGATACGGTGTAAATTATTTTGGGCCACTATTTTTTAATTTGTTACCTTACAAAATAAAAACATGGAAAACAGATGTTTCAATAATGTTATCATTTTTGATACAAAATACCTTGTATGATATAAAGTTCTTTTTTTAAATTTCGGGTCTTTGGGTGTCATGAGATTGTGAAATCTGGTCTGTGATAAAATTTTTAACTTTTATTATAAATATTAATAATATTACCTGTGATACTTATTTGTAAGTTAGTTCAGGGTTAAAAATAAGCTTTGTTTTCTTTTGTGAAATGTGTGATTAAATTTAATTTTTTTTATTATAATAATATGTTGTAAACCTGTAAGGTATTCTTGTAAAATAGCTCAAAAGTTACATATTTAAAATTTTAGTTGACATGTGTAAACGAACTTGTAATTTGTACAACACGCAATAAATCTATTCTATTCTATTCTATTCTATTCTATATATTTTATTGGTGGTACTTAGTCTTTAAGTAAAAATACCATTAATTAAACATACTGTAAATTTATTTTTCTGTTTCTTTTAGAGCAATAACAGTTAATGCACTTGATATACCTTTTATCACTGAATTATTTTATATTACTCTTTTTAGCATTTGACATAAATGCCTATGAAGTAAGAATTTAGGATAGATCGTAACCACAATTTTGATATCTGGGACAATAAACGGATTGTAAATGAACATTCTCTCGGCGTGTACAACATACAAAATGAATAAAACAATATTGAGTCGTTTTGTGTTCTGATTAACAATATTTACTTGCCTGTTATATAAATTAAATAAAAAAACTGAAAGATTTTATTTTAATAAGTTCAAGAGCTAAAAAAAATAAACAAATATTAACATTTTGGTAAAAAATTTGATCAAAAAATTAAAACTAATTAAAACGTAAATAATAATCACATGAAAAACGCTTTTTTCTAATTTTGATATAAAAAGTGACATTTTTTTAAACTGACCAGCGTATTACAACACTAGTGTTGAAAAGTAAAACTTTTTAAAACTAGTTGTGAAAAGTCCAGTCCATCACCAGTTGCACATAGAAGATATAAATAAATATAAATTTCTTCTAGCCAATTATTAAATTGTTGATAAGCCAAATCATACTTTGACTGGACATTGCAATTTGAGCAGCTTTCTCAACATCACTAGGAACATCCAAACTAGATTACGACATTTTTTGGTTTGAGAAATGTAAAAACTTTTTGACACTAACTATGTCACCAAAGACGCCGCTATTAAACAACGCTTAGCAAGCAGCAGCAGCAGCAGAACTAAATACATGGTTTAAAAAAATATATTTTTTTCATAATCTTGTAATAAAAACAGTTTCATTTAAAATTAGAAAAAATCTTTTATGGAACACATAAGGGTATCTATAACATATTTCCTCTACCTTGCAGTTTAAATCGGAAGTAAGTAGTTTGCTATTACTTTTGATTTTGTAAATACTCCAATAAAATTAAAACGAATTATTATTTATTTGGTAATTATTATAAACCTTAACTAACACTAATAATACAATTATAACAATGGAGCAAACCTATGTGCTTTTAATAAAAAAGATGGAGGTATTCGACCAATAGCAGTAGGAATATGTTTTCGACGTTTAAGGTAATATGCTCTCGTATTTATGAAAAGCTAGGAAACCTTTTTCGCCCATATCAACTTGGCTTTGGAACAAAATGCGGAGCAGAAGCAGCAATACATGCAATACGTCGTTTTCTTCTTTATCCTCACGAATCAGATAAAGTTATTTTAAAAATAGATTATCAAAACGCTTTTAATATGGTTAATAGAAAAAAAATTTTATCACGAGTAAGCGAATATCTTCCAGAATTTTTACCATTTATAGCCCAATGTTATGATAATCCGAGTTTACTTTCTTATGGTGATCAACATATTTTCTCTCAAAGAGGTGTCCAACAAGGAGATCCTCTTGGGCCAGCTCTTTTTAGTTTAGCAATTCATCCACTTATTTTATCATTAAATACAGAAATAAATCTTTGGTATCTAGATGACGGTACACTTGCTGGAAACCCAAAATCGGCTTTAGATAATTTTCATAAAATAATCAAAGGAAGAAAAGATTTGGGTTTAAATTTAAATTTTGATAAGTGTGAATTATTTTAGGAATATTTATAATTGTATTATTAGTGTTAGTTAAGGTTTATAATAATTACCAAATAAATAATAATTCGTTAACTGTTTTATCTAAAGATCATTCCAATATACTATCAAATTTTTTAAGTGTTGTTCCTAATCTGTCAGTAATTCCCATTTCAAATTTTAATTTATTAGGCAGTGCTTTTTCGTCAAATTAAATTGAATACTCAATTAATAAAACGACAGAATTTTTAAAATCTCTTAGCACCAAATTAAAATTTATAGACTCACATATTTCCTATTATTTACTAAAATATTCCTTTGCCATACCTCGAATGTCTTATTTGTTAAGATGTTCACCTTGTTGGAAATCTCCAGAATTACTTTGTAATTTTGATAATGTATTACAAAGTTTGGTTCAAGACATAACAAATTGTGATATTAAATTAAATTCTTGGTTACAAAGACTCTTCCAGTAAAATTTGGAGGTCTTGGAATAAAGATACATCCACCTGTCTATTTCTGCCATTTTGCAATCAATGGTGTCAGGTTTACTTTCCAAAATTTTACCTTCCTATATTCTTGGACAGTAGATAATGATTTCAGCAATTGTTTTTTAAAGTTTTCTGTTTGCAATCTTCAAAATCAACCACAAGAATTACCAACAAACAGAAAGATTTTGACTTTTTAATTTGCCAAGCTGGTACAAATATATTACAAACTGTGCCAGACAAGTGAAGATAAGGCACGTCTACTTGCTCTTCAGGCCCCTGAAAGTAATGCTTGGATTAACGCACTTCCATCTTCGTCCTTGGGAAATTTGTTAACAACAAAACATTCCATATTTCCATCGCTCTCAGACTTGGTCTGCCTGTGTGGAGAGACACACCTGCGTTTGCGGCGAAAATGCTGATACTTTATGGCCTACATGGGTTAAGCTGCAAAAAAGCGCAGGGCGTTCTTCTAGACACAGTCAAATAAATGACATTATCAAAAGAGCTCTGATTTTAGCTGAAAATCCTTCTGTGTTAGAGCCTCTTGAGTTTGCAGAAGCATGGAAAACGGGTAGATGGAGTGACCTTAATTCCTGAAATATGGAAAACAATTACTTTGGGACTACTTCATGCCTACACTTGCAAAATCCTATCTGGACAAAACTTCTAATTTTGTAGTGTCGGCTGCTCGTATTGCCGAGAATAAAACATCTAAAATATAAGAGCTTGAAGAACGCTTTATCTTCATTCCTTTTGCTGTTGAAACTTTTGGTCCTTCGGGTGATGAGGCTAAGGGTTTTATTAATGAAATTTGCAAAAAAATACAATGCAAAAAATCTCGAAGTTTCATTATCCAAAGAATTGGTTTAGCTGTGCAACGGGGTAATGCAGCATCGGTACTAGGAACAATCCAGGAAGACCTAGGACTTGATGAAGTTTATAATTTTTAAATATAGATTAAGTTATTAATTTAATTTTAGAATATTGTTATTTGGTATTTATAACATTATATACTTTGAAAGAATAATTATAACAAATAAAAATGTTGATGTTGAGGATTGAAGAAAACTCTGGAGTGGAGACAAATATTCCGTATTTCTTAATGCACAGTCCGCAGTTGTGTATACAGTGTGGAAAATAGCATTAATATTATTGCCATTATGTTAAAACTCTTGACTAGTTGAAATGGTTTTAATAAGTAAATTTTATTAAAAATTAAATCTTCCACGTACCCCTCGGCAACAAACAAGAAGTTTTAGCTTGATTTATTTCAGTTTTATTGGCAAAATTGTATAAAAAAACTTAATCTGCTTTGTCTCTAAGTTGCCTTCACTCCGATTTTGACCAACTTTGGTGAACGGGTGTTTTGGGGCTCTGATCACGAATCCAAAAACATTTTTTCGGCAACGTTTCGCTTTTAAGATATTTATTATCAAAGTTGAAAATCAAACTAACCTCATTTTCATTATATTCTCCCTTCTTTTTGCACACAATTTTTGATTTTTTACACTAAATTGGCACATAATATTTCATAAACACCTTTTAAAAAGATTTTTTTCTGTTAATTGTTCACCCTTTTAAATAAATACAAAACCAGCCTTTAAAAAGGTTTTTATAAAATATTGAGTGTAAAAATCAAGAATTCTGTGGAAAAAGAAGGAGGAATAGTGTAAATGAGGTTAGTTTGATATTTAACTTCGAAGATCTTAAAAACGGAACGTTGCCAAAAAATGTTTTTAAATTCGTGATCAGCGCTCCAAAAAACCCCATATACCAAATTTGGTCAAAATCAGAGTGGAGGTAACTTTCTAGACAATTACTATGTTTTATTCGCTAGTAATTTAGGAGGTGTGTTGCTAAATCTTGAATCCTTATTGGTATACTTCATTTTTTTAAATAAATTCTTATCTTATTTTTAAACTATTTTAGCGTTTTGACACAACGCTTTACTTGACATTTATCAAGAGATATTAATTAGATCGTAGCAACAATTCAAAATCTTGTGGATTCACTGAGCATTTAACAGATTTTATAAAGTTTAACAAAATCTACCATGTTTTTAAAGATTTTGTGGTAAGACTTGATTTAGCACACCCTGTACTTGGATATAATATTTCTATTATATTTTGATTTTTTATGTAGGTATGCAATTTTTAAAAGAGATTAAATAATGTCCTTATAATAAAATAATGTAACCATATTAAGCAGTTTCACGGTCAATTCTGCACTCAGACATTGAAGATCCTACTTTTAAGGTTATATTATCAGTTATAATGCGCAAAAATTATGTAAACAAGTGTAACAATACATTTTAATATCCGAATTTGTCATTTTGTTTACTTCCTACAATTCCCTAGGTTAACGCGACCTGACCTTTTAAAGCTCTTTTAAAGAATATTAAATAAGTAAGCATATTCAAGGCTATCGTTTTATCTGTATTTAAAGTTTTATAATGTCGTAAGGTCACAATAGGCATGTCTAACTTTTATTTTCTTTTTTCATGCCAAAGCTTTTATATCTTCAATAATTGTAAAATAATAAATATATCTAAAACTTGTTCGTTTACAAGGAAGAACAATCTTAGAGATTAAGAAAAAGCTGTGTAATATCCTCTTTTTTTTCTTCCCTTGGAGACGCCTCATAGGCTTTTTGTGTCTAATCTTTTATTTTCTTTTATACTAATCCTTTCACTGGTTTTGTTTATTCTATAAGTCTGTATAACCCCAAGACTGGTTGGTTGGTAGGCTGTTTCTTCCACCTCATCGCACATTCTGCAATTTGGTTCCCATTGTATGAGCCTACCACCTGGTGTAGGTGTTCGCTTAGGCTATCGTGCCCTGTTAGCAGCTCTACTGTTATGCGAAGTCTTTTCCTACTGTGTTTGAGTAGTTTTTCTTCGTTCTTTTGAATGAACCTTTTCCATGTCTTAGTCAACTGATGCTGGACCGCTATTCCTCGTGTTTGTTTCGGATCCATACCCTAGTTTGCCCTCGTGCTGTGGCTTTGGTCACTCCAATCGCAGGTTCTGATCCTAAGTATGGTGTAAATGATTCATGTCTCGCTAGCTCATCCGCTTTTTTGTTGCCTTCTATTCCCGAATGTCTCGGTGCCTACAGGAGAGGTACCCTCTTGCGTTCGCCTATAACTTTCAGTTCTTTTGACATGGCAATAAAAACATAGACAATATAAAAAAAATCTTACCCAAATTAGTTACCTTGATTTTTTTTTTATTTACAACTAAATCCTAGTAAGCTGGTAAAGATTAAATTTAATTGGCCGTTTCCTCGGAGAAAAAGCAGAAGCTTAATATTCTTTTTTTTAAGCCAATCATTGAATTTTTGATGAACCATTGATTTTGAATTTTTAGGGATCAGATTCGACCTTGCAATCTAAGCAGCTTCCTCCACATCACTAGGGACATCCAAACTGGATTACGACATTTTTTGGCTTGAGAAATGTAAAAACTTTCTGACATGTGCTGTGATGTTACTAAAGACGCCGCTATTAAACAATGCTTACCAACTGAACTAAATAAAGTATTCGAAAAACTATCATCGATTTTTTTATTTTTTTTTATTGTAATAAAATTAGTTTTATTTAAAATTAGACAAAAAAAATCCTGTATGGAACACGTTAGAAAAAGTTCATTTTGTGTAACTCACGCTCGTTACACAAAATGAAACTTTTTTAACTATTTTCGAATCAGACCTAAGAAAGTAAAAATTAAAGTCAAGGATAGTATCGTTAGGGTACAAATGACATAAAGACATAATACTGGTGCCAGCATTTACTTAGTAAAAACTAAAATAATAACAATCTACATTAACTGACATAAGGCGATAAGAAAGATAACCAAAAAGCCAGAATAGAATGAAAGTTTAGTTGAAAAGTCGTGAGACCCAGTCAAATTTGCCAAAAGCAACAAACTGGTATTGTTTAAGGGACCCCAAGGGACTTGATTCACTTATAAGAGACAAATAAAAAAAACCTTTGATCTTTTGTGAAGAAATCCTTACGGCTTGTCATGTATAATTTTCTGTTTCTTTTTTATTATGAAACTTTAAAGTTTGGAAATTATTGTTTTTGTTTCTTGTTAGTAACTGAGAGAAAAAATGAGAGTCTATAATTGAAGGGAAACGGTTTAGATCCTTTCTAGAGATATGTTGCACATTTGCGGTATTGCGGCTATCCGGAAAAATGAGTTTATCATACGAAATATAAAAGACGCCAACTCTCCCCTGTAAATGACCTTTCTCAAAATAAGTACTTCTTGTCTTACCATGCAGTGATAAGAGAAGAAAGTACTACTACCAAACAGCGTGTAGTGTTCCACGCTTCCACAACACATTGAGGCTGAGACCACATCTGGTCTCAGCCTCAATGACATTACCTTTAAGGGTTACCAAGTACACCCTGATCTCTATGATGTTCTTATAAGATTTAGATCTTTTCAATATGCCCTCGCGACGGACATTGAGGAAATGTTCCGTCAAATCAAAATTAACCGCGAGCAAACATTTTTGCTGAATATTTTATGAAGAGATTCCCCTTATGAGACGCTCAAATGCAATGAGTTGTCAACAGTCACCTAAGGCACAAATTGTTCAACTTTTCAAGCTTTCCTTGTGATAAAGGATCAAGGATCAAGTGCTACGTAGATGACGTCCTGGGTGGAGTTGATAATCTGATAATCTGCAGTGCTGCATGATCAATTAAACTCTGCCTTAAATCCTTATGGCTTTAATTTGCACAAGTGGTGCTAAATTTAAAGCAATTTTTCAATAAAATCACTAACGAAAAATCTCCCGAGCTTAACCTCAACTTCAAGGAAGCTCCCAACAAGGTCCTTGGGCTCAAATGGAACTCAAGCGATGACGACTTATACCTATAGGCCAGTAACTGAAGACCTGAAAGTACCCAAAGATGTAAATAAATCTGTAGAGTTTTCATTTGTAGCCCAATTCTTAGGTTTTCCGTTGTGATAACTTTTCGCAGCAGAGAAAAATTTCGCCACGAAAATTTCGAATCAACATGGCTCTTCCAAAGTTCCAAAAATTTTCCGTGAAATCTGCAAAATTTTTTCCATGTAAGAGAAATTTTTGTTTATACAAAAAATGAAATCACCTTGGAAATCAACAAAAACGGTGATTTAAAACCCTTTTTTACTGCAAACACAATATTTTTTTGCAAAAACGCCTTGAACGGATGCCATAACATTTAAATTGGGCAATATTAAAAAGTAGTATTTCTACTAAAAAATCGAGATGGCAAACTACTTTTTTATCAAATACTAATTAAAGATGGTATAGAAAATTTTCTGTAATTTTATTAAACAAAATTTAAAGGTCGCATTATAAAAAATAAATGGGGTAATATTTCATAACTAATTTTTCAAAAAAATATTTTTGAATAAATTTAATTAGAGTACTCTCAAAATATTTGTGAAAAAAACGTAATTACTCTTTTTTTAATATTTTAATAAGAAAAAATCAGAATGGACCCAAACTTCTATTTTAGCAATGATTTGATTTTCGAGTTTCCATCCCCAATGAATTTAGTTTTTGATTAAAAAAATTTTTACATTATTGCCCGATTAATGGAACAATTTGTCCGCCCGCTTATGAGTGAATCCATGAAGATAGCGGCATTCTAGCGGTAGACCGGCAGCTGAAAGAAGGGGACTTTTGGGTCTCGTTATTTCGAAAACTGTCAATTTCTTGAAAAAAATTATGATAACCATTTTTGTAGACTATAAGGCGATCTTCATATTTTGTAATAACAAAAATTCTCCAATTCGCATATTTTGGCAGATATTAACGGGAAGCCCATTTTTCTGGCCTTGAAAGACCATTTTCAGCCCTTTCCCTCCTGTTAATGTTGATAAACTTTTTTTCGATCGAAAGCATCCCCGAAGACCCAAGATATATGCCACGAGGGAAAACTGTACAGATTTATTAATATCTTTGTCCTTTTATTTACTAGACTACTATGGATTCCTGAGATTTCTGTTAGTGGAAAGGTGACAAAAAGGAAAATTTTGTCTACCATCGTCCAATGTTACGATCCCCTAGGCTTCTTGACGCCTATTATAGTTACGGGAAAACTAATAATCCAAGAATTATGGAAAAATAAACTTGACTGGGATGATCCAATCACGAACCAGTTATTCTTAAAACATGGATAAATTCATCGATACTATTCCACTTTTTAGATCTTTTTGATAAAAACCCAATAAAAAAAACTGAATTCTTTGCTTAAGATGCGTACAAGGTTTTTTAAATTGACAATATTAAAAATTTGATCACTTCTACCAAATCCAAATTCGAGCAGTAGGCTATATGACTACTTCTTTTATGTGTTTTTAATGTATATTCTTAATTAAATTAGGTATTCAGTTTCTTAATAATCTTCTAAATCAATTTAATTGTTAGTATACAGATTTGGACTAGTGTAATTAGACATATGTTTCCTTTTACTTTTAGTGGACTTTTTAATGTTTTGGCTTTGAAAACAATTATTTCCTTTATCACTTAACTAGTGCGGTGCCTTATTAAAATCATAAATGGCATGGCGTAGTCTGTTAGACGAAATGTTTTAAATGATCAAAATGAAAACTAAAAATGCAAATTACCCTAATATTATTCACGTAGAAGTAACTACACAAGATTCTGTAAAAATACATTAAATGACTTTAAATGTGTAAAATGGATAAGCCAAAGAGAAATCAAGCAACTAGTGATGAGCAAAGCAAGACCAAGACCAAGACCGGGCTAGTCTTGGTCTTGGTCTTGGTCTTGCAAGCCTGGTCTTGGTCTTGGTCTTGCAAGCCAAAGGAAGGTCTTGTTCTTGGTCTTGGTCTTGCACCACCCGGTCTTGGTCTTGGTCTTGCTGCAAGACCAAGACCAAAGACCAATCTCGCTCATCACTACAAGCAACATATATTTATAGTGAAATAAACACTAATTTTTTACCAATGATTTTTAAAGCTATATAAAAAAAATATTTACACAAATATAAAATTTAATTGCAGCAGACGCTAAATTTCAGTGGTTTAGGGTGTATTTTTGTATATCGAGTCTGTGCTTACTTTTACAACAATAAGGTGTTTTTAAGTTCAAAAGTATGGTTTTTTGACATACACACCCTGTACCTTTTTTTATCCTTAATATGAATACTGAAAAGAAATGTATTAATATTTTTTTTTAAATCTGGCGGAGAGAAAATCTGGAAGCTATGGCGAATTATGAAATATAATGACGAAGACTAATTTATGTACTTTGCAATCCATTATAAATGCCCCCAGGTTTTGGTTCCTTTTTTTAATTTTAGAATTTTTAAATCAAAAATTAATTAAATGGACGGGAAAAAACAAATGGTTTAAATATGCTGTTTTCAAATAAATGGATTGGAAACCAGGGACCTGTACGATGGCCTGCCAGAAGTCCAGACTTTAATCCACAATACCAAATGACGTATTTGAACTGCGACAAGATTTAAAGAGCTATTCCTGCTAGGTTCATTCAACGATCAATACTAAAATTACGAAGGCTTAGTGCAAAATGCATTTAAGCGGAGGGTTTTCAATTTGATTATCTTTTATGACTTTAAGTTAAGTTTGTTTACCTATGTGTTATTGTTTTACGCTATTGCAGATTTCTTAATTATTTAATAACATAATAAATGTCTATTATTTAATTTTGTTGTTGCTTTGGGGCAATAAAAAAATTTAAGCTATTTTAAATCATTTGATTTGGTTCCTGTTTTTGAAAAAGTAACGCAATTTTTTTTTAGTATGATGGCAGATTTATTCCTAAAGATGTAATTTTACGTTAAAACGTTTAATAACATAAGAAGTGTGATACATTTCTGTTTTCAAATTGACGAGTCCTTTTAAAATCCGAAATAAAACATGCAGGTCCGTATTTAAAAAAATTAAGTTGATGAAGGGCCCAAAAAATTGAAACGTCGGGTTCAAAAACTAATAATGCAATTTTGTAGAAAAGAAAAAGTGACAATACAAAAGTTTAATTTATTTTATAAAATCTATCCAAATAAAGTCAGGAAAAAATAAAAATAAATTTTTTAAAATTTTTAAACATCATTTGATTGATCGCCAAATTGCGCAACTTTGCAACAATTTAAACTTTTTCGCATCTCTTATAGTTTCCGACATCCCAATGGTCACCCTCGAATTTGGGACACCCTGTACAATAACAATATAATGTATAACCCCATAAAAAACAATTTATTGGTATACACATACCTTGTACTTTATAATCAGCTTTTCGTTTAACTTACTTATTGTGATATTGGGCCTGGATTCTGGATTAAAAATATTTCTTTTCCTATAGTAACTTGCTTCCTGAAAACTGTCAATTTTTAAATTAATATAAACATACTATGCTACCTACTGCGATTTTCATTATAAAAATGACGTTTTGTTGCTTCTTTTGATATAAATAATCCTAACAATAGATTTAATCAAACACTGGTATTAAAACAACACTTATCATGGCATAAAAACTGAAATTTTCTGTTTACCTAAAAATCAATTATCAATTTTAATTTACATCTTTAAGTTTATTCATTTTACACGTTATGTGTCCCAGTTAGATATTTAGAAAGTATATAAAATGCACACGTTCCAAACAGTTTTAACATTCCCACGACAAGAGATGTTTTTATATTTTATTTTATGTTTTAGTGCTAATTTGGATTTTCTTAATTACAATTAATGTAACACAAACAGGTTGTATCCTAAATTTAACAATGAATATATGTGTGCCGACTATTGTAGATTTAAATAGAAGGAGTACTGTGATCATTTTAAACAGCTTCAATTATAAGTTTTATTATTATTAATAATGAGAGAGTAGCCTCATTTTTTCACATTTTAAGGGGTTATAACTTTGTGTTTTTTAGGAATTTTTTTATGACGAGGCATTCTATTTAAAAATAGTAGCACATTTGATCGATCGAAATGTTAAGCGTATATAAACACCGAGATAAAGGAGGCACTTACTATTTTTTTTTTTCAAGTAAATAAACTTTAAATTTTATTTTAGTTAAAGTTTTAAGTAGATCGGAATGGGTACAGTTATTGGACCAAAAAAAAATTAAAAAAATATCCCTGCCTCCAGGTTATTCCCCATTTCCTTGAGGCACATCTGTATTAGTTTGTTTCCTTCAATAAATAAAACATTTTAAATTAATTTTTACACGGATCGGAGCTGGTATACTTACTTGTACCAAAAAATATTGTTATTAGCGAAATTTTTAATGGCCAATATCACTTCTTTGCTTATATCTCCTTTATTACCTATTTTATTAAAAAAATATTTATAACCTTTTTTTATAAAGCTTACTAAAAGGCATATTTTTTTACATTTTTTGTTACTCTTTTAGTTTTTGAGATATTTGCGTTTTTATTTTTAATTTAAAGTGTTAATATCCCAAAAACTAAAAGCGTTACGATAAATTTCATAAAAAAAACTGACGTAGTTTTATAAAGACATCAA
>JAHBCN010014102.1:0-23428 GCA_019359885.1 Listronotus oregonensis
ATTATGTCAAGGCGTGGGGGGTTTGGATTACCTCCATGGCCCTATTAGTGTTGTTCTCATGGCTCGGTGGTGTTGAGACAAGCCATTCTCTGTACATGGTCAAATTTTGAATACTGTGTTGCGGGTTTTTTCCCCCCAGAAAAGCACCTGGTTGCTAGGTCTAATGACGAAGTTTTTTTTGTGTTTGGAGTAATTGCTTTGGGAAAGGATAAAAGAAAAGAGAGTTTGGGTTTGGAATTTTAATGGAAAGTTAAATGCGTGTGGAGAATTTTATCATTTTTTCCGTTTGAAAAGATGCAAAATTTTTTTAAATTTTTTTCCTTCAAAAAAAAAATTTTTTGAACTTCTCAGTTTAATACGACATCTATAGAACCCAAAAAAAAAAAAAAAAAAGGGTTTTTTTAAAACCAAAATCAGAATCCACTAAACAACTTTTTATATAGATTAATTTTAAGTAATTATAATAATAATAAAATACAAATGTCACAAAAATAACAACAAATGAACAAATGCAGTGATAACAGAACAGAGCAAGGGAGTTGGGAGAATTTTTTTTATCTTCGTCTCGTCCATGCCACCCGAGCCAAACTCGCCCATCTCTCTAACAAAAATTGATTGATGAACGGGTCGAAACTAGTACCGTAATTGGTAATGCAGTATTTTGAATAGACCCCAAATTTAGCGCTGTTCTAAAAAAGATAGAATACGCTTTACCAAAAGTTAGTGGTTCTTAATGCTACATTATATGGGTTTTCCGAGCTTATTTGCCGTGGTCTGTTGGTATTTCTACCTGACGTTTCGTCTACTACGGCGGCAGACATTATCAAAGGTGTGTCCCAGGTCGAAGTTCTCTTCCTGGTGGTTCACGGTTGACTGTTACGGCTACTGTCGAGACTTCTGCGTTTGTTGGGGTTTTGATGGGCTGGGCGGGCTTTCGGTTCCGTTTCAGCAAGGGAAAAAAGGCTTGGGTTTCTGTTCATCTTTGCGTTTTTTAACTTTGGGGTTGGTACCAGTTTTGCTAAGATTGGTCCTTTTCTGTTAAAGTTTTCTTTTTTTTTTGTATTTATGTTCCCTTTTTTGTATATTTTGGAAATAATTGGCTCCCCTATCTAGGACTTGTGTTTGAAAAAAGGATCCTTGATTGTCCTGTGAAAGTGCGTGTTAAAACAGCGGATAAATTCGTTTCCCCCTTCAAACTTTTTGTTTTTTAATGGTGTTGATACTGCGCTTTGTTAAACCTATGTAAACCTCCCAAAGCGCATGGAATTCTGAAACTCCTGGTGTTGAGGGGGGTTTTTTTATCCAGCTGATCTTAAACTTTGTGTAAATTTTTTTTGTGGGAGACTGTACACAACACGAGGTCTGTTCGTTATTAGGTAATATTTTCCTATTTTACATTTTGGGGGCCAACCTATTAAAAACCCTTTATGGGCGATTAGGTAAAAAAAAAAAAAACTTTTTTTTAAAAAAACAGCCCCATAAACTTTAAAAATCAATATCTTTTTCCAAAAAAGGGAAAAATTTCAAGGGTTTTTTTTTTTTCTAATATTTTTAAATTAAAATTATAGTATTTGAAATGTTAACGGATAACATATTATTTTAAGATTAATATAATATATATTTAGAACAAAATAATTTTAATAAAATAAATAGACTAAACGAACTTCAAATAGCAATAGTGATTATGTTATTCGAAGAATTCGAAAGAATATTCGAGAAAATTAAATTACCAAAGAGTACCGTTCCAGATTAAAAGCGAAAGTGGCAAAATAGCGGCTTCTTAAATAGATTGTGGGAAAGTAGCAGGAAAAAGTATTAAACGAGGAACAAGATAATAGACTGGCCACCATCCATTCCAAACATCCGTGGAAGCACATAGACAATCAAAATTTCCTGGATCTGTTTGGTTAGCAAGACGCCGCGTTAAGGAAAGATCAAATTAAAAAAATCGGGGCTGTCAAAACAATTTTTTTCAAAACGAAGTGAGATTTGCTTACTGTATTTACAGGTAGGGTTGGGTTTTTAAAAAATTGTTTTTAAAAAGAAAAAAAAAGTCAAAAATTTTTTTTAATGGCGAGTTGAGTGTACAAAAAAAATCCCCAAATTTGAAGAAAAGAACCCCAACAGTTAAAGCAATTGGTAGATTTTCAGTTAATGGGGGATATATGACTGAAGGGGCCTTGGGTTTCCCCGATTAATGAAAGATTTACAGGATGTTTTTTTTAATATATTATAAATGTTATTTATGCTAAGCATATATTTTCTAAAGTTTATTTATCAACAACACAACCCCGTTCAAGCAGAAAATGGCTGACTGGGGGCGGGGAAAAAGTATAAAAACATTGGCCCTCAAGGGTCCAAAGTCAATCCCCCAAAAAATTTGGGGTGACATTGTCAAAAAGAAAAAAGGCCAATGATTTTTTTCACAAAAACCCCTGTAACAAAAAATTAAGGAAAATGAAACAACTATAATGCACATCATTCCCCAAAACTAATAAAACCCTGCCTTAGCTTTGAGCCAATTTCAATAAAAACGGCAGAAAAAATATTAGTTCACTAATTTCCTTTTTTTTTTTTTTTTTTTAAAAAAAAATTTGAAAACGAAATATGCAATATACTTATTAAACGGTTAATTTTTGTAAAAGAGTTTACATCCTTCAATTTTATTAAAAATGAATATGTTTTAAATATATTAGATTATTCTTGATATTATATGTTATCCGTTGACGTTTGTTTAGTAATCATTTTGGTTTTTGATAAAAAAAATATCGTTTTTTACCAGTTTAATTGTCAAAGGCCCTAAAGGTAACAATCAGTTTACGCAATTTCGAAAATATTACAGAAAATGATAATCTAAGTGTCCTGACTTTTTCGCCCGCAACCGTACATTTTATTACTCCTAAATCATATAGTAAAATCATTTTAATGACATAATTAATGTAAATTGTATATCACTAATTTAACTAAAACGTACATAATATTGTCATAGTTCTTTTATCATAAATTTTTTAAAATCTTTTAAAAGACCATTTTGTCTTAGAAAAAACATAAAACACCATCGCAAATTGAAAACACAAAGAATATAAAGCGTCGTATTAGAAACCGATGTTTTGGAAAAGTACCTTTTCCAAAATTTACAATTTAAATCAGGACATTGCTGTTTGATTTGTATTTGAAACTAGCGATATGGAAAGAGCAGCGCAGCTCGATCAGCATAATATAACACATTGCATTTGTGATTTGGGTAAATTGCAGGGAGTTTACCTGATTCCAGAAGAAAACTCTTTTAGATTTTCCTTTATTTAATATATTTTAGACCACGTATTTTCTGAAAAGATTTTAAATATTGCAAAGTGGATTTTTAAAGTTATAAACTCGGGATATTTTGACGGTAAGTGGGTACTTGGTATATTATGGCTGACAGAGCTCTAAGTAAAAATAAAAAATAGAAACACTTTTTTGTGAAACATGATTGGAGATGCTCTTTAAGCGAAACCAGCAGTTCTGTTACTCAAAGAGATAAAAATAGACAAGAAATAAGTTGGAAGGGTGTTTTTCTATCTGTTATTGGTACTCCATATCATTTCCTCTAAGTGGCTCGTTGAATTTTGGTAACGGAAATATGGTATATTATTCAAAACTTTGTGGAAAAATGCACAATCTATGGAAGAAATACCGATAGTAGCAGATTTTGTTATCAAAACCTTAAAGCCTTGTTTTTTTTTAACGTTTTAACTTTTTTGTTCATCTTGAAGTAGCTCCTTTTTTAAAGGAAAATTATTATTTATACTGGGACATGCTTACACTCAGTCCTATGTAAAATAGAGGTAATGCGATATCTTTTGGCCTGTCTTAGTTACAAGGCTGCAAATAGTTTTTGTCACACTTGAGTGAGGAAAATATACAGGCAAAAAATTAATAAATTTTAAATCCAAAAAGGTGTTCAAATTATTTTCTAAAATAGAAACTTTGTCATAAAATACTAAAATATTTTAAATGAAATGTTAGGGAAATTTTGCAGAAGAATAAAAAACGCAAAATATTATAAATGCTTTATTTAAGTATAATGTCCAAATATCTTTAAGAATATGTACACCAATTTTCAGTTAAACTACATTTTACTGATGGGTTTAACACATGATTTTTTGATTTTCCAAAGTTGTGCTCTTTACATAATGCATAAAAATTGTGTCTATTTTATAATCTTGAAACCACAGACCATAAACTTTAATAGTTTAATTTATTGTTAAGCCCAACAACACTCTAGGTAATTACATGTGATTCAAATTATTAAAATATGACTTCAAAAATAAACACATAAGTAAACAAGAAGATTTGCAGGTAAGGATCACTTTAAAAAGTTCAAAATGAAATGAAAAAATAAGTACAGCATTGACAGAGATAAACTTATGTACATTTTCATGAGATAGAAGAGAACAAATCGTAGCGGGCCTGGCTGATCTTTCTATTTCTATACTCGAACTAGTCATTCGGAAATTTGATTATACCGAAAACTAAGGGAGTCGGGTTTAAAAGAGATTTTTATTTATAGACAGGAAAGTTTTTATGGTGTTACAAAGAAGTTGCCTGCAGACTTAACATCAAAAACTGTAAATGCTGAAAAGAATACCCACTGACCTTTAATTATTATTAAAGGTTAAAACTATAAGTAACATAATGAATAAAAACAATTTGTAATTGCATAAATTGCTTGATTAGATAACATTTGAAAGGAGGCTAAAATTAATTTTCTTGTAGGTCAAAAGGGTAGCAAGATTAAAAGGGTTAGAAATCACTGATAAAAAATAATATGTACATTTGGAACATCTAAAGCTAAAAAAGATATTTAACCTTGACTGTATTTAATCAAAGTAAAGTATGCATTTTTAATTTATTTCATTTTAGCAAAATAAAATAAATAGAAGGATCGATATTACTTTTTAAATAAGCACTGCTAGCTTTATGATTTAAATTTTTGCAATTTCAAATTTTTGCAAATAAATTGGTCAAGTTCTTAGAAAATTGAAATATAAGCATGGCTTCATACAAGAATCGAAGTTTACATTCTTATCAATAGGGCTCAAATTCTAAGAATTATGTGAAAGAAAAAATCATTTTATAAAACGAGAAAAGTCTTTTTTTCAAATTAAAATATTTGAAATATCACTTGTCCTCCTGTGACACTTTATGGTTTAATTTATTTACAAAAATATATTTGAAAAAAGTTAATTGAGCCACTAATTTATTTTATTACTTTATCGAAAAAAATTGGCTTTAGCTACCACAATCAAATTTATATCAAGTTATGTTTCTCCCTTATAAGACTATTTACAATTATTATCAAAAAGTTTAAATATTACCTTGGCTCTGTCCAATACTACTGTACTATATCATTCCTAACGAAACACTGTCGAATTCACCACTCAAACTGCAACTTCCACTTCTACTGCTTTTTAATTTTCTTACACGTTATTTCTGGTTACCTTTGAACTTTTGCATAGAGGTATGTCACGTTACGATTGATACAGAGAAAGTTAGAGTAGCCTCACCAGCTTTAGAAATAGTACACTTTTGTACCAAAACTTTTTGATATAAACTGTTTTATCAGAGATGTGTTAACCAAATTATTGATCTAACACAGGGAAGGTAATTTATTACTATAGAAAAACGTGGTTTTCCCAAAATAAAAAGATAATTTTACGTATTTATATCAAAAGAAAACAACTTATCAGACAGCGACTTACTCCCAACGGCACCTTGGCGGTCTGCCACCAGGCCTCCCGATGCGACCCCTTCTGATTTCTTCTATTTCTTGCGCCGAAGGAAATCGGCGGAAGCTTTCTCGCTCTTGTTTTTGTTCGTCGAGGATGTCACGAGTCTCAAGCTTTTATTGGATGTAGATCTTGCGTAGCTTTACTATGACATCGCAGGTTCGTGCAGACAGTACAGTCGGCCTTCTGCGCCAGAATTCCGCGACTGGCTCTGTTTGCTTAGTTATTTTTAGGTGGTAGAGCATGGTTGCCAAAGTTTAAAAGTTTTACTGGTTAGAAAGAAGTTTTTATATTTTTATAAAAAATTAAGAAAAAGAATGTTATCCTACTGATGGCTATGGGTAAAATAGATTTCATTGCCCAATTTTGTTTCTGCTCTTTCCTTTTGTCTCTAGGATACATAGCTAAGTACCTACCTATTATGTACATATATGATTATAGGTAGGTACTCTTAGGAGACAAAGGGTATGAAATTTATTTAAAATAAAATTGTGAACAGAACTTGGTCTAATTTGAATAGAAACTTGGCCTTTATTTTACATAAGTTTTGATGAGATCTCTTCTCTTTTTGCGGTCAATGATTGACCTTCTAAAACTAAGGTTCAATCAGATTGTAAACCTCCTAAAAATGACCCCTAAATACATACTATTTCAGCCCACTTTTTCTGGGCGATCTAGATAAAAATATTACAATTTAAATTAAGTTAATTACATACCAAATTTCTTTAAACTTCGTCACTTTTGTCAAACAAAAGCTGACGCGTAGTCGAAAACTTTTAACGAACGCAGGGTAGTAATAATAACTTTTAAAAACATTCTTTATGTCTCTTTATCCAGTAAATTCCATTTTCCTCGTGCTCCAAATAAAACACATTATTCAACATCAGATCGCCGCAAACTGTTCTTTTGACTCCGAGTGCGAAATCAATCATTTAATATGTGTTGCCATTCTTATTTACTTGCCATAACAATATTTCTTGGCGTACTATCTCAGATGATATATCACTTTGAAAAATAAAGCAGATTTTCTTTATGAAAAACAGAAAGCTTAAACTGTAAACTTTTACTTGATGATAATTAAAAAAAGATATTTTAGGCTTATAACATTATTCTTTATTTACTTTTTGAATGAAAATATTGCATTTATCGACAGGTTTTAGACACGGACACAGACGTTATTGATAACTACTAAATTATTATTTTTTATATGTTATAACAAGTTTTTTTTGACAGAAAGTTATAAAATATTAAAATTACAATATTCTAGAATTAACTAAATAACAAAAAATTTATTTAAAAATTGAAAACTTCATTAAGTCCTAGGTCTTTCTGTCACCCAAAAGACCAAAAGTTTCAACAGCAAAAGGAATAAAGATAATGCGGTCTTTAAGCTCTTTTTATTTTAAGTGTTTTTTATTCTTAGAAAGACGAACAGCCACACCTACTAATTTAGAAGTTTTATCCAGATAATATTTTGCAAGTGTATGGATGCAAGTAGCGTCCTAAAGTAATTGTTTTCCATATTTCCAGGGAATTAAGGTCATTCCATCTACACGTTTTCCATCGCTTCTGCAAACACCAAGAGTCTCTAACACAGAAGGATTTTCAGTTGAAATTAGAGCTCCCTTGATAATGTCATTTATCTGACTGTGTCTAGAAGAACTCCCTACGTTTTTTTTTGCAGCTTAACCCATGTAGGCCATAAATATCAGCATTTTCGCAGCAAACGCAGGTGTGTTATCCACACACAGGCAGACCAAGTCTGAGAGCGATGCAAATATGGAATGTTTGTAATCTAACAAATTTTCCAAGGACGAAGATGAAAAGGGCGTTAATCTAAGCATTATTTTCAGGGGCCTGAAAAGCAAGTAGACGTGCCTTATCTTCACTTGCTCGGCATATGTTTGTAATATTTTTGTGACAAGCTTGGCAAATCAAAAAGTCAAAATCTTTCTGTTTTTTTGTATTTTCTGTGGTTGATTTTGAAGATTGCAAGCAGAAAACCATCTTACAAAACAATTGCTGAAACCATTATCTACTGTTACAAGAATATAGGGAGGTAAAATTTTGGAAAGTAAATCTGATAAACCATTGATTGAACCTAAAAAGGCAGAAATAGAAAGGGTGGATGTATCCCTTTTTTCGAGACCTCCAAATTTTACTGAAGAGTGCTTTGTAACCAAGAATTTAATTTAATTTTGCAATTTGTTATGTCTTCAATCAAACTCTGTCATGCGTTATCAAATTCACGAAGAAAATATGGAGATTTCCAAATAAGAAGCATTTTAACAAATAAGAAATTCGACGTATAGTTAAGGAATATTTTCGTAAATAATAAGAAATATGAGGTTTATAAATTTTACTTTAGTGCTATTAATTGAGTACTCAATTTCATTTGACGAAAAAGCACGTCCTAATAAATTAAAATTCGAAATGGGAATTACTGACAGATTAGGAACAACACATAAAAAATTTAATAGTATATTAGAATGATCTTTAAATAAAACAGTTAATTTACACTTATCAAAATTTAAAAAAAAACACAGTGTTTTATTTCTACCTGTCGAAAACTGTTAAATACACAAAGTAGTTTGTTTACAGTTGTACAATTTAATACCCAATATTTCGCGTTTCATTAAGCAATACTTTTGTAGTTTAAACTTTTTCCCTTGTTATTTTTAAATATAGTTATAAACAGAACACATTTTCCAAATTACGCAGATCGTGGTGCTATTTTTTTTTAATTCCAACAATGTTTTTCTTTAAATATCATTTTTGAACAACTTTTTAATTACAAACCTAGTGCATTACACATTTTTTGGAAAATACAACCCTGCAAAGTGTTTAATTTATATTTTAAGGTTTATTTTATGCATTAAAAACGACTTGTTACCAAAGCTAATAGGTTCATTTGATTTTAAGTGCTTTTGAATTTTTTTTTAGGTGCTCTATAAGTTCGTTAAGGTCCTCTATAAGTTCGTTAAGGTCCTCCATAAGATATTGTTATTATTTTGTGTATTTAATGTTCTGGATTTTAATACGTTATGTTAAATTTGAATCTGGATTTTAATCTTATTTTTTTAAAGTCTATCTGATCCATCATTTATTGATCTATGACACTTACTTATTACAATTCAATTTTTTAAAAACAGGTCTAATTTATTCACAGCTGTATGTATCTTGTTGACTTTAAATTTCTTATTTACCATATGCTTTTCTTTCTTCTTTTTTATATTATTATACTGTTAAAAAATATTAAGGCCCCTGAAAGTAACGTTTGGATTAACGCACTTCTATCTTCGTCCTTGGCAAATTTGTTAGATAACAAAACATTCCATATTTTCATCGCTCTCGGACTTGGTCTGCCTGTGTGTAAACAGCACACCTGGGTTAGCGGCGAAAGTGCTGATATTTATGGCCTACATGGGCTAAACTGCAAAAAAAGCGCAGGGCGTTCTTCTAAACACAGTCAGATAAATGACATTATCAAGAGAGCTCTGATTTCAGCTGAAAATCCTTCTGTGTTAGAGCCTCTTGGAGTTTGCAGAAGCGATGGAAAACATGTAGATGGAATGACCTTAATTCCTTGGAAATTTGGAACAGTTACTTTGGGACGCTACTTGCAGGCATACACTTGCAAAATCCTATCTGGATAAAACTTCTAATTTAATTGGTGCGGCTGCTCCTCTTGCCGAGAATAAAAAACATTTAAAATATAAAGAGCTTGAAAACCACTTTATTTTCATTCCTTTTGTTGTTGAAACTTTTGGCCCTTTGAGTGATGAGGCTTAGGGTTTTATGCATAAAATTTGCAAAAAATTCCATGCAAAAAATCTCGAAGTTTCATTATCGAAAGAATTGGTTTAGCTGTGCAACGGGATAATGCAGCATCGGTACTAGGTACAATCCAGGAAAACCTAGGACTTAATGAAGTTTAAAATTTTTAAATATAGATTTAGTTATTTAGTTAATTCTGGAATATTGTTTTTTGCTATTTATAACATTATATAATTTATAACTCAAAAAAAACATATAATGCGCTTTGCGCATCAACATTTTTTTTTATTTTTATTATTAAACTTCATAAGCAAATAAATTTAAAAAAGGTTAAGAAAACGATAATGTTGTTTTTTGAAACCTTTTGTGGCTAATTCAAAAAACAATTCTTAACAAATTATTCAGTTAAAATCTGACCAAATACATAAATCTGAAATAAAAGACCAAGTTCTCGTCTGGCCCACTTAATTTTCTTATTAAAATAATAAAGATGTAAAAGGGCTAAGTTCAATTATTATTCGACACATTAAAACACAGAAAATGTTATTAGAAACTCACATAAAAATTTAATAACCTTTGCCCTATTTGAAATGGAACTAGATATGTTTAAAAAATGATTTATTTTTTAATTCCTGAGCACCAAAAACCTTAAAAAAGGCATCAATGGTAAGATTTAATATTATACCCATGAACAATAACATTGGTTCTTTTCTCTGTTATTCACTACAGTACTTCTGACGAGACCTATTTTAAATTAAACTAGATACGTTTAAAAAAAGAAAATGATTTTTTTTAATTCCTAAACACCAAAAATCTTAAATACCTCTGTCTTGGTGTATACAAAAAGTATAGCTCCGTTTTATTAGTGTTATTTCAGAAAGGCATCAATGGTAAGACTTAATATCTTACCGATAAACAATGACATTTGTTCTATAAGAAGACGCTTCTTCTCTCTATTATGCACTGTGCACTCGCTACAGCCCTACTGACGAGACCTGTATGGCGCGTCTAGGAAGAGAGTTATAGTGGAGAACAGGATATCTTCTTTAAACTAAATCAAAACGGAGTTATACTTTTTCTTGGTTACAATCCAAATAATTGTCATGAAACATACATACAAAAATATAAGCATACTTACACCTATAAATCGTTATGTGTTTGTTTGGTAGCCCTAATAGATTATTATACAGCATAACTTTTGCAATGTTGGTACATACCTAAAGTTTTGTTTTACAGAGCAAATCACGTAGGTGAGGTCCCCCATTCTCGATACATTGAGTAAACCTATTTCTGGCGCGTCTCATGACTCTTTTAAGCATAGCAGCAGTTATGTTGGCAATTTTTTCCTGGATGTTGTTTTTTAAATCTTGAAGGCTCCTTGGACGGTTCACATAAACATGGGATTTAAAAACCCCATAGAAAAAATCACAAGCGGATAAATCGGGAGATCGTGCCGGCCATTGCAAATCGCCCCTGATCAAAAAAGGAATTTATGCTGCCGCGCCAGAAATTGGTTTACTCAATGTATCGAGAATGGGACGTCACCTACGTGATTTGCTCTTCAAAGCTATATAAAACAAAACTTTAGGTATGTACCAAAATTGTAAAACTTCTGATTCATACAATGCGTTTTATTAAGTTTTAAGAAAATGTAGTTTTGCTGCCGCACCCTGTATAAGAATATAGTGCAGTCCTTTGGATTCATAAATATTATTATTATCTTTTACAGTAATAAAAGTCACTATAAAAAAGTTAAATTTGTTTTAAAGTATCAAGTGTATTTATGAACAATATTTATTGTCTTTATTTGTTAAGCAAAATCGATGTTTTTCGATGTGTTCGGTATATTTCACGATTGTTAAGATTTTTTGTGTTTAAAAATATCCCGCATATCTTCCATTCTTTGATATATTGCTTATATTTTGGTTTTTCTTGTGAAGGGAAATCATATATTTTTCAAAATCGTATAAATCTCTCTACATAATGTACCCAAAAGTAAAGTTTGTCTTGATTTAGAAATTTACAAAAAGAAGTAATAAATATTGTTTTCACAAAATAATAAATCAGTACTTTTAAAAAGATTTTTTTATTTAGGAACTTTTTTTCATAAAGTAATAAGACTTAGAAGTATAAAACATATTTTTTTTTTTAATTAATTCTTTTATGTTATAAGATACATTTAAAATAAAATGTATCAGGCCAAAAGATAAAGGTTTCGGGATAAACGTAACCTTTGAATATATTGATATCTCCATTTAGATTCAATAAGAAAAAAAGACAAGGGTGTTAAGGGATAAAAGCAGCTCAAAACCCAAACGCAAAGAAAAAAAGCCAAAGAAAAAAATGATAACTTTACAATTAGGACAAGCTTGACTTGGAACTTACAGAGCTAGGAGTGGACAGATGTATTGATAAATTATCGATAATCTTATCGATATATGTGTGTCTTCAATAACGGCTTTTAATGAAATTGGAAAAATCGCTACTAATGAAGTACCTAAAGTTTTGAAGATGGAGCAAATCGTTATTAAGATATATTTTTCAGAAATATAATGTATGTCGTTATCTGGATCTCTTTAACTTATATAACAGTGCTTGGAAAAAATTTCCCATAACTAAAATATATTGGCACTTTATCACTTTCTTTTACGGAATCTGTAAGTTAAGGGATTTGAAAAAGAATGTTTTGATATATATATATATATATATATATATATATATATATATATATATATATATATATATATATATATATATATATATATATATATATATATATATATATATATATATATATATATATATATATATATATATATATATATATATATATATATATATATATATATATATATATATACATGCCACAACAGGTATTACTTTCAAAATAAAATGATAAGTAAAGATCATACAAAAAAAAACAAGAATTAATGGATTTGCTTATTTTACACATAAATAGACTGGAAATAACACAGCTAATAAATATTACCACCAGAACAACGACAGGCGAAAGAATGTATTAAATGCTTGCAGACCAAATTTTACTTTAGACCTGCTAAACATATCATTAAAATAGTAATTGGTAAATCCACCTACAGGATATTGTACGCTAAATACATCGAAATAGTAAGTTCCTAAGAGGATAACCAAAGTAGATTTTGTCAAAAATAAATTAAAAATATTTGATGAAAATTTGAGTCTCTATGCAGACTCAGACTTATCGAGAAAAAATTTACATATTTCTTATTAACAGTATGGATGAACTACAATAACTATGTAGCAGTGGAAAAAAAACATGCGTTCATTTATCTTACCTAATCTAATTTAATTTTAAAATTTTTAATACCAATAAAAATTTCCCTGCATATTTATAAAGGTATCTTTAACCTAAAATAGAATATTTACTATAAGAGTAAAATCACTCGCTTAAACAAGATTAAATTGTTACTTTGTACAGGATCCACCAACAATTTTACACAGGTTAAACAAGCTCAAAAAGTAAATCACAACGCCCTCCATCTCTAATCGCAGCAAAATTAGTCACGTATTCCACGTGACTAAAGCTCAAAGTCCTTTCAAATTAAAGTTGGTTAAGGGACACGGAAAGTTTGCCGGAACATGTATTTATCATTTTAATTGTTGTATCGTGACAGAATATTTAAATATGTCCAATGTTTTTAAAATGGTAAAAAAGACTACTAGAGCATCGTTACCTATTTATTGATTTAATATTTAGAGCTTTAAAAATTGTTCAAATCTGAATGTTTATAGGATTTTAAGAATATTTAATTTATTTTAATAACACAAGTCAACAAATTTAAATTTTTGTAAAGTAACATTGATGAAAATATGTTTGTTTTTAGAGTCCTAACTACTGTAACACGTACAGTTTTTTGTCATAAGGAGCAAAAAGAGGAGACGACATATTTTTATAATCTGATATATTTATTTAATATAAACATATAAAACGTGTGCAATCCATGCAAAAACATTACTGAGAATTGATTTTTATGTGAATAAAAAATATATTGCACAAGATATGATACAGCGACAAAAACGTTCGCTTTTTTCTTTTGTGTTCTGTACTATCATCCCTTTTTAAAAACCAACGAACTCAAGGACTAGAATTAACGCAACGCCAGTTTGTAGGAAGGGTGTTTGGTATAGTGATCTGTTTGTTTTTGTTTTGGAAAAACGTAAACAAATGCCAGATTTCGAAAATCGAAAATTACCTTGAATATGTAATAAAATTATTCAATAATATTGGTTTTAGTGGTAATATAGGCAACATTGATTTAAATATAAACATTTATTACTATGACAGTTTCAAGCACCGGCAACAAGGTTATTTTGGACAGCTGCTGCATTCGTTTAATAAAAAATGATAGTAAATCAGGTGTTGTACGGCACTTTGATGTCATTTTATCTCTTTCTAGTAGGTTGTATTATTCAATAACACGTTTTGTAAACTGACTTGATCAACAGCAACCGAATTGAGCATCTAAAGTAAATGTCATATCTGTCTGTCACTTCAGATAATAAACAAAAATAGTTTTCCTGCTTTAAAAAGAATTTTTAACAATAAAGGATCATTGGTTTAAAAAAGAGTAATTTATGGTGCAATGTCATAAACATTGAAAAAGTTTCCGGAGTTGCCCAGATATCCTTTCACTACACGTACATAATACGTGCAAGAACAATTAAATGAAAAGGAATTGGCACCTTTTCATTTAATTGTTCTTGAAAACGAAGATCATCTATCCTTATCCGAGGTCCAATAAATATTCCTTCTTTTAATTTTGCATCACTTAGTTAAGAAAATATTTCTTTTAGGTACTGGAAACCACTACCTTCTTTGTCCATAGCTTTGACAAAGTTTTTCATTAGGCCAAGCTTAATATGGAGAGGCAGTAGCAGCACCTTATTTGGGTTAAGAAGGAGGGCATATTTAATCTTTGAAGTACCAGGTTCAAAAGAAGTTCTATGAAGCCAATCCTTTTTACTGTAATGTTTTTTTGTTGCCCTACTTTCCCACAGACCCAAAATACAGCAATACTTTGTAAAACCCTCTTAAAGTCCTAGCAAGATACCCATGACTTTTAAATCTCCAAAGATATCCTACTGATATTATTTATATTTACCACGATTTAATATGGTTGCTAAGTTGTCATAGGTTTCTTTTATTGTCACTTAATGAGCTAAAGAAATATATGGTTTTTCGTTTCCATTATGAAGCAAGACTGCTTTTTAGGCTGTATTTCGACGAATCTATGAATAAACGCCACTCGCAGGATCATGTTCCATATTAAGCTCATTTATTAAACCATCAATATCACAACAGACACATATCGACCCTATCATTTAAAAAAAAAACTTAATAATGTTACATTCCGTTTTCGGTAAAGTGAAACACTTGCTTTTTTATCTAACCGGTTTTCTTGTTGAACTATGGAACCAAGAAGTTCCGATTTTTGTTTTGACAATCCTAAATCACGTACCAAGTCATTGTATTTAATCTGAGTTATTAAGTGAGGTTCACTGGTAGTTTGTAAAAATGTTGGGTCACAACTGGTGTACTCAAAAATTTGTGGATCAGATTCTGATAAAAAATTAAAATCACTGGGAAATACGATGTCTAGGTTTAAAGGCGCTATCGGTACTGGTAGTTCCTGGCAATGAGGAAATTAGCGCGGATACTTTATTTTGCCGTAATGCTTTTTTTGAAATCCCTTCTTTTTAGTCATGCAAAAGTGGCAGTCACTTACTTGGTCAGTAGATTCTCTCCACACCATAGGAACAGCAAACGGCATATACTTTTTCTTGCGGTACATCCACTGCACTAAATTTACGTGACAACTCACACAACAAACATGAAGAGCCCAACTTTTAACTTGATCCCCAATTTGGCACTTAAAATATAAAAAATAGGCTTTTTTGACTTCCCCAAATATAGATCTAGCTTGAAACTTTTTTCCTCCATTCTCCATTCTACCCCTTTTGGGAAAAAATACTTTCTTAGCTGACGTTTCCTATTTTTCTGCATAAACAGAAACATAATTATCAACTGCCATATTTACAACTTTAAAAATGACAATTTTTCTATAAAACTTTCACCCCCTCTCAAAAAAGGGGTAATTTTAAAAAATTTTAAAAAAGTTTTCGGTTTTAGTTACAGAGCTAGCGATAATGCTTTACATGTTTATTATGTTATACTCGACTGTGTGTATTTTTAGCTAAAATCCAACTTTTCAGCATTTGCCCTGCAGCGTAGGTGTTTTAAAAGATGCATCCCATTTTACTAGAAGTTTTGATAAGGTTTAAGTAAACAATTCTTACGGTCGAGTGATGATCGCGTTGTTAAATTTAGCAATGGACTTAGCAGTTTAGAATGTTTAACAAAACGTCATTGTCAGTGTTATTCAATGATTTTAGTAGGCAACCTGTCAAAATCTGACATTTTGTTAAACATTCTATACCGTTGTTAACTTTTAACAATTGCTAAGTTAACAACGGTTTAGAATGTTTAACAAAATGTCAGATTTTGACAGGTTGCCTACTAAAATCATTGAATAACACTGACAATGACGTTTTGTTAAACATTCTAAACTGCTAAGTCCATTGCTAAATTTAACAACGCGATCATCACTCGGCCGTTTAGTGTACTAAATTGAATTTGTAAAATTTAGAAAATATTGTTAAAAGAAATACACAAGGATGATTGCAAAAATGAAAATAGTAATAAAGTATAAGTGGATATTAAGATCTTTAAAACACGCGCGATTTTTCGAGCACGACGGCATAGCCGGAGTTCTCGAAATAGAGCAAGTGTGTTAAAGACCAGTAATCCACAAATATATTAGGCCATTTAAAAAAAAGCTTTTAAAACATTTGTTATAGTAATATTTTATTTGACGTTTTAAAGTACTCATGTCAGATCAATATTTTTTTTTCTTTAAAATGCCTGACATGTGCCAAAATTCGAGGTTAAAAGTTGGCAATGTCATCTTAGACTTTACATTTAACGGCCATTAAATCTTGGGCAATTCTTTTTCCCTTTCGTAAAATAGGCTTATCCCAGCTTCTACTGAATATAAATACCTGTTGAAAAACCTATCAAAGAACAGGTGTCCTTTGTCAGTGTCTAAAAATATTTTTTAAATACCAAACTTAACTTTGGATCAAAAAGTATTAATTTTTCATTATATAGCGCAGAGAGGTTGGCCAGGGAGGGATGTGGAGGAAGAGCTTAACATCCCAAAGAGTACTATTCATTTTGATAAAAAAGGCAGGAAACACACTCCTTTGAGAGAAGAGCTGGAAGTGGTCGCCCCAAACTATCGAATCGAGAACAAGACAATAATTTAGTAAATGTTTTGAGAAACCAACCATTTAAATCTGTAGTTACAGCAAAAACGGAAAGCAATTTCCCAGCATCGGTTAGAACGGCACGGCGAAGAACAGAGCAAATGTCCGAATTACGCTTCCAGCCGGCAGTCTTAAAACCGTTTTTAACAAATGCAAATAAAGAACAACGCATTGGATTTGCTCTACAATTTTACTTGGAACCTTCGATTTTTTGGGAAAATATAATATTTACCGATGAAAAAGTGTTTCAGTCGTGCTACAATGGGATACTTAAGGTATACAGGCCTTAAGGAACACGATTTGATGAAAAATACACCCAAAAGGACAGAAGTAATGGGCGATATTCGGTAAATGTTTGGGGGTGGCTGAGTGCACAAACAAGTGCAAATTTTATCTTTCAGCAAGATAAGTGTCTCGTTCATACGGCCCGGCAAGTCGATGAATAGATGAAAGAGCAGCGTATCAGGGTTTTACCGTGGCCCGCACGTAGTCCGGATTTAAATGTTATGGAAAATGTTTGGGGCTTATCAGTTAAAAAAATAAATAGGGAAAAGGAGTTAAGGCCGCAAAATGTAAACGAACTTAAAGATAAAATTTTACAGGCGTGGAATGAGTTACGAGGAAATCCGGACTACGCCCGGGCTTTGGTCCATTCAATGGCTGAAAGGCTAAACTCTGTTTTAGAGAAAAACGGGACCACAATAAAACATTAAATTTGTTTGGAGGGATATTTAAGTTTGTTTGAATTTATTAAATTGTTAATTGATTTATTAATTTGTTAGTTTTTATCAAAAATAAATATTTTCTTTTACCTTTTGCTTTAAGTAATTAAAAGTAAAACAAGAAAAAAGAGCCATTTACAAAAATTGGCAGAAAAGAAAAAATTTGACTAATTTTTTGCCCAAGATTTATTGGCCGTCACTGTACCATGGTAACCTTCAAAACATGAGCGTGTTTGAAAGTTGGATATAAACACTCTCAGGCGTACTTGAATTAAGCAAAATAGGATACCGATAAAAAAAGGTACTTTTTTGCCATGGTTTACAATATGACATTTGTGTTCCCGCTCTTATTCCAAGGGTGTACTTTATGCAAGCTAACCTTTTTAAGTTGGCTCACCTGGGTTTGCCTTTTTAAACGAACAAAAATCGTTTAAATTAGCGTAAAAGTGATGTGAAATCAGCTGATTGACGTTTGTCAGTTATGGATCTGTAGCTTTTTAATTTTCTGATTACGTTGTTTTTGTCTTTTATGTGGATTATTTTGTTTTTTAAAGCGATTAGTGAGTTAACAGCCGAGTGATGGTCGCGTTGTTAAATTTAGCAATGGATTTAGCAGTTTAGAATGTTTAACAAAATGTAAGATTTTAACAGGTTGCCTACTAAAATCATTGAATAACAATGACAATGACGTTTTGTTAAACATTTAAACTCTAGTCCGTGCTTAAATTTAACAACGTGATCAATACTGGCCAGGGTTATTAAATTTGTTATGTGTTTTTATTTTTTGGCGTGGACTACAAATTGACATTTTTTGTATTTTATATTAAAAACTGTGTAGGAGAACGAAAAACTAATAATTTTTTCTGTCCAGCCCTAAATGACTGATGACTCTTTATCCGATAGTTTAATTATTAACTAGATTTTTCTGAAGTACAATAATCCTATTTAGTGCAGTCATATAAAGGATTTTACCTTGAAATAAGAGATAATAAGCTGTAAACTCGAATACACCTTTCTTTTGGTGTTCTAAAAGTTGTTTCAAAAGTCCTATAAAATCCCGTGTCTACGCCGTAAGTTATTCAGGGTCAAAGGTCACAAAAATCAATTTTTCGCGATTATCTCGGTTTCTATAGCTCTAGTAATATTAGCAATTAATATAAAAATTGTAGGGCATAAAATTTGCGAAAAATTTTGTTTAAAAAAAATTGATACGCCCAACCGTTTTTAAGATAGAGGGCAGAGAGCCCGCAGCGTTCAGCCATACTCACTGTAATGCAAGGCAAGGTCAACCGTAAGTCTCAGTAAATAATACCTTGTATAAAGTTATTAAATCATTGAAATATCATTAGCAATAAATAATTTGTATTATTGATTATATTATTATATTTAATAACATTTTGCTTATATGTAATAATTCATTTAATATTACTTACCTACTTTGTGTAATTAAAAACTCATTAGAAGAAATACTTATTGTATATTCCAATTTTATATTAATTTATTTAAAGAAGCTTTTAGGAAGAAATAAAACTAGTAAATATATTGTAATTTTTTCTTTCTTTAGTAGCTTTATATATCTTACAAATTGAATTAAATTAAAGTAAAATCATATAAGTCTTTAGTTATTCAAAGAACAAAAGTATACATTTTCTTCTTCTTTTTTTTTTCTTCATCGTCGTCATCTTTCGGGCCTTAAAATATCTGTTTTATTGTTAATATCTTCGTTGTCCTGATTCGTTGTTTCCAGGCCTTCCAGAATTTACGGGTCAAATGCACTCTCGTCCTTAAAATCGCTTTGTAATAAAACAGCATTGAGGCAAGCTTATCCATTACACTATTTACAAGCTAAAGTGCATCGCAACCCGATTTTCTGGATCTACAGCGTACACCACATTCATACTTACAATTACAAAATAGTGTATTAAGTAATTCCTTAAGAGCTGATGGTAATATCGTTGTTATTGGCTTCAGGAGTTCATTTTGCAGCACCCAAGCCCATTCCTGGGGTTCTAAATCATGCCCTAACCATTTTTAAACCTGGTAATAAAGATGATTTATATGCTGATGGGCTGCTGCACTTGTCGGTAGAAGATTGAACAACTAACAGGTTTATGAAGTTTTGTAGACCTTATGAACTGAATATACCGAAGATGATGATTAGTAATTACACAGAATAGAAGATGATGATTAGTAATTACACAGAAGAGTTATGTATTATTAAATGAATATATTAGATATAGGTAAAATTTTATTAAATATAATGTAGTTACTAATAAATAATACAAATTATTTATTGTAAATGATATTTCCATGATTAAATAACTTAATACAAGGTAATTTTTACTGAGATTTACGGCTGACCTTTCATTACAGTGAGTATGGCTGTACGCTGCGGGCTCTCTGCCCTCTATGTCAAAAACGATAAGGCGTAAAAAAAAATTAAACCAAAATTTATTGTAGTTAGTTGTGGTTAGTTGTGGTTAGCTTTAAAAACCGAGATAATTGCGAAAAACTTATTTTTATTACCTTTGGCCCTAAATAACTTATGATACTTTTAAGACAACTTTTAGAACACCAAAATAAAGGCAGTCAACAGCTTATTATTTCTTATTCTGAGGTTGGTCCATTTTTTTACTTAAGTGATTGCACTAATTAGGAACTACAAATCTTACTATATAGTTTAATATACTATATTACAAGTAACCCTATCTAAATCACCCTTAAGTTTCTTATAACCAATATTGAAAATATCAGCATTTGAATTTACATATTGACTTTAAATTGGTATGCTTGCAAAATATAAATTTAAGAATATCCAAAAAAATTAAATCTAATTAGGCGTTTTTCATGATTTTTTTATTAGCTTATTGCAAAGCCACATTGAAAAATAAAGGCCAAAAATATTTTTTCCCGATTTTTTTGGCCTCGAAACGCCTTAAAATCAATTTTAAGTTTGATTTGTAGGCCCGTGACATCACGGCCCTAAATTTTCTATTGGTGGAATTTCTGCTTTGTTGTCAGCTTTTTGTTATTCGATACGCCTCGCGTCATCAAATATCGATATGCGCAACATCTACAAGTGGGGTTTCCTGTCAATTGTCATATTGTCAATTAACCTGTTTAACCTGTAACCCTCATATTTATTAAAATTCTCTAATTTGTAAATAGTGTTGTTCTTTCCAAATATTCCAATTTATTACTATAGTTATTATTATCGCCAAACTTTCCTTGATATGAACCCTTTTTACGAGTAAATTTCCGTTATTTTATTCAAAATGAAGCCGGCCGAGTTTAGGATCTTCAAAAATATTCTTTTCTTCCAAAACAAGACGATAGGAGAAAAGGCTGGTGTGCGCTGTAGGTATTAAGAAAATGCCCAACGGACATGCCTATTATTGTTGTGAAAACCATTTTAATGTAGTTTTTATGTTTTATTCCAATTGAAACTATTTAGTAGTCTGGCTGTTTGTTTAAAGTCAGCATTTCGCATTTTAGATTTCGTTAAAATCGATACGATTGTCGATATCGATAGTTCCTAAACAGACTTGGCATCCATGTTGAATTTGATTGGTTAGGGAGTGGGGCTATTTAAAGTACAATGATAATTAAACCTTAAATAGAAAAGTAAGTGTTTGTTTTTTCCGTGTTATTTAGCAGGTTTTGCTTAATTGTGTTTCTACTTTTAATTTTTACACACAACATTATCAATTTCAATTGAGTGAAAATACCCTATTATTTTGCTTTTATGCAAAATATAACTTTTAATAAGCTTAAAATTACACAAAAATCTTAAATCTTACTGTCAAAGAATGATAAAGTTATGACCTGTACAGTTTAATTTAAAAAACATATGCCATCACCTAAAAAATAAAATATTTTATCAGCATTTTAATAAATACATCAAGCATATTTTTATTTCAATTTTATGATTACTAAAAAATCCATTTTACGTTGTACGTATCCGTTTTTATTACCCAAATTAATAAAGCAATTAGGTTGTAGGTACGTGTCATAACTTGGTTATTAGATTTTATAGCTATAATAAAAGTTTTTAGAATTTTTATTATATTAAGGGTAAATTAATTATTGTATATTATATCCATTTTGCTAATATTGACAAAACCAATGCTTCCTTACTAGAAATCCGTTTTAAATTATTTGATATTAGTCTAGGTTCGAAATCAGGGACGACCACCCATCTGCCATCCGGATGAAAAGTATTATTTATCAAATATAGTATACAAACAAATGTATTTTAAACATTTTTTTTTGTAATTTTTGGTACTCTCTGTATAATGTCAATTTTAATTTTTTATTGTGCATGACAGTACCAATATACCACAAATAATTTTTTTTCTTCAATTTGATATTACATTTTTGAAATTTAAAACTAAAGAAATTGTTAAAATTTTTATTTATAAAATTAAAAAAAGAAATTTTAGTGATATATTAGTACTGTTATATAAAATGAAAAAAAAATAAAAATTAAAAAAAAATGTTTAATTAATCATAGCTTCGACCATAATTTTTAGGGCAATTCATTCGAAATACATTTAACAGATAACATACTATATTTGATTAAAAAAATTCACCCGGTTGACAGATGTGTGTTCGGATCTTTTAGGGGTTTAGGGTGTTTAAAGTAAGTGGATTTTTACGCCTTCTACTGCGACCGCTCGGTCTATTGTTGCTTACACTTTTTTATATTTCCCCCAAAAGGAATAGGTTTTTAATGAATCCGATATCGGATTGGAAGAGAGCTCTTACATCTCCTCTTACTAGAGTCGCTACCAGACACCAGCACAATATGTGTTCTGGTGTCCCTGTCTCCTGTAAAGTATGACGAGCAGACGATTAGATCCGTCTTGTCCTCCTCTCCCGGTATAGTAATGTAGGTAGCTACCAGGCCTTGTTACAGGAACCAGATATTCCTTTCTGAGGTCGTATCTCGGCCTTTCCATATGAAACCGGTCCTATCCGCTTTCTGTTTAAAGCCAGGAACTTTTCCTATAAAAGCGGTTCTGTCCGGGGTTCCCTTTTTAAATTTAGGGATCCCCTTTCCCCCGAACCTTTTTTGTTGGGGGAAAGGAAATTTGCCCCTTCCCCCTTGAAAAACCCCGTCACAGGGGGACCTTTCGAAACGGATTTACCTTTTTGGCCATCACCCAGCCTTGTGGTTTTGGGTTTTTTTTTTTTGAAAGCGGTTCTTCTGCTTTTTGTTTAGCCAAGGAATAATTCCCCCAGGGACCCCCATTCCGCAGTAAGGCTAGATAAATTCCCAGAGATCCCCCCCTGATGTCAAAACGTTTGGGGACACCTTTTTAAAGGAAAGGGTGTTCATTTATCAGCACGGTATGCTAACAACCTTTTGTTAAAACCCGGGTTTTTTTTTTTTTGGGGTCCTTTTCCATATTACCCAAAAGGGGGTTTCCCGATAACCAGCAACTCTTTGCGCATATTCCAAAAGATCCTACTGGGCCCCAACCACGACAACAAAATGTGAAAAAGCGGGGGGTCCGATCCAAAATTAGTTTCCCCAGCCAGAAAATTTTATTTTTTGGGGTCAATGGGAACATTTCCATCTTAAAAATCAATTATAAAAAATATTTCATTTATTGATTTTGAATCTAATAATAAAAAAAAAAAATATTTTTTAAGGTTAAAATTTTGTCACGTTAAAAGTTGGAAAATAGATTTTTAAAAACTGCTGAGTTAAACTTTTTTCCACACATAAAATACGCCTGGCAATTTTAAAAACCCGGGTTAGACCCCACGCTCCCCACATTTTCTTTG
>JAHBCN010014103.1:0-23229 GCA_019359885.1 Listronotus oregonensis
GGAGATAGCTGAATCGATTGCTGCGCTTTGTGGTCAAATTTTCGTTAAATCTGCTTGTTTTAAACGTAAAAAATAAATAAAAATTTAAAAATGGTGCATAGTGTTTTTTGTATTGAATGAAAAATAGGGGAAATAGTAACTCAAATTTTATACATTTCGGCTATTGGAAATTAAAAAAAAAAAAAAAATTAATAAACAAACAAATTAGAAAAAACAATTTATAAAAAAAGAAAAAAATTACTCGTTTCTTCCTGTCCGTTTGTTCCTGTCTTTTCGAAGTTTTTTTATTTGCGAGTTTTAAAAAAAAAGGTTCTTTTGAATAGATAAGAATCAAGGGTATCTGGAATATTTAGTTCTGTGTAGTCTTCTGTGATTGTAAATAGAGAAAATGCCTAGATAAAATTGTACTGGTCCTCCTTAAACCTTAAAACTTTCTTGACCATTACTTACTTAAAACATTCGGTATGCTCCGGTATTTCCCACAAATAATCAAAAACGTTGTGCATAGGTCTCCTGTAGTTGAATTTTTGCTCAAACTCCACGTTCTGACCAGTCATTTCTATTTCCACAAATACGCTCATGAGCATTTTGATGATCTGTAAAAAAAATTACGAAAAACACGCTATCAAGCAAATGGTGATAATGTTTCATCTAGTACAATAATATTAAAGGATTAGTACAATTTTTTACCTGTAATCTATGGAGATGTTGAGTGAAAATCATCTCCCTCTGATACCCCCCGTAATCTGGACGTGGTTCGTCCTTATGGTACGGCAACAAAGACTCGAGACCTTCCGCCAATCTAGCTCGGACGTGCGGGTTTTTCATGTGATGTTGCGACCCCATGTATATCAGAATAAACGTTAAAAGTGGCTCCATTTTTTCGTAGCCCACTTCTTCGAAAATCCTGGAGTTGAACCGTTTTAGAGATACTAGGAAGGATACCACGTTTTCGGTTAGGAATTCTGGAATGCATCTGGTTAGAGAGAAAAAAATGACTATGAAATTTTAAAATGATTAATGCAAATTCTATTTTACTCCGTTCTACGAGGATGGGATGAAGAGTTTCCCCCCTAACCCATAAGGGGGCATTGCCGATTGAACATTTAAAAAACCTTATATTTTGGGTGAAAATTTTTACATCCTCTATAGGAAAAAAGTATTGATAAAAATTAAACACCCGTTCCCCCCCCAACCCCTTTTGCTTTCCAAATCAAACCCAAACAGGTTTAAGGTTTTTTAAGGTCAAACTAAGAAAACACGGGAAAAAAAAAAAGTTTTTTTTTTTTTTTTTTTTTTTTTTTTTTTTTTAAAATTTTAATTTTTTAGGGTCCCAGTCCTTAAGCGGGGGTTATTTAACATCAAAGGGCATCTCCCAATCCCTTCAAGGTCATCTGAGGTTAAACATATAAACGAGCTTAAAAAATCTGAGAAAATTAGTCTATAGAGTGTTCGGTTTGCTTACTCCAAATCTGAAAACGGTCGATCTCTATGCCCTTAATTTCAAGGTCATTTAAAAGTGAAACTGCGAAAAAAAAAAAGGTGAAAAAATTTATATTTATGTTTTTGTGTGTTTGGAAAAAAAACAGGCTTACTTTGACTTTAAAGGGTTTTCCCCCAAAGGGCAGGGGGGAAAAAAAAAAATTGGAAAAAAAAATTTTTGAAGGTTTTGGGGTCTTAAAAACCCGAAACCGGGCTTTGTTTGACCCTCAAGGTCCCCCAGGTTTTCCATTTTTAAGATCACTTGAAGGTTTTTTTTTAATGATTTTAGAATAATCTAAATAAATAGGTCTCAAAGTTTGAACCTGAACCTGCAAACTTTTAGTCCTACATAGCCTGCATTTTTGCGGTTTTATATTACTTTATTGCAGCTTATCTTTTGCGCAGACATGAGCCATCTGTTAGCTACTTATTTAACTCAATGTTTCTTATTTGTTTCTGTTTTTTACTTTCCTTCCTGGTAAACCAATAGACAAATTTTCTCAAATTTTTTAAGGTCATTTATAAATTTCACCTCAGTAGAACTTAAAATGCCCAATGGTTGACCTTGAAGGCCAAACTAAGCCTGAATACGGAAGCAGCGGACTTAAAACCTATAAATATATATTTTTTTAACCGTGTTTTCTCAGTTGACTTTCAAATTACTTTAAAATCAAGGTCATAGAGGTTAACCGACTACATATATATCCTTAACAATCCAAAAAATGTATAGATGAATTCTTTTTGATTTTTTAAAGGTTATTATAGATTTATCCTCAGTATCACCTTGAAATGACCTTGGAGTGGCGTATGAGCGATCCTGAAGGTCAAACAAAGCACGGATTCGGGGTTAGCGACCCCAAAAACGTTCATACAATTTTTTCCAAATTTTTTCCCCGTGTTTTCTCAGTTTGACCTTTAAATGACCTTGAAACTAAGGGCATAGAGGTCGACCGTCTTCAGATTTGGAGCTAACAAATCGAAAAACCTATAGACCAATTTTCTTAAGGTCATTTACATATTTAACCTTAGTATGACCTTAAGATGACCTTGAAGTCATTCTGGGATGACCTTAAAAGACAAAGTAAGCCCAAATTTGGACTTTGGGACCCCAAAAACCACATATATAATTTTTTTTTTTTTTTTTGTTTTCTGTTTTACCATCAAATGACCTTAAATCTGATGTGATGGGCCAGGGACCTGGTTTCGTGCAGTGTACTGTGTAATTGGAAATAAATAATTATTATAAATAAATTGCATTGGGTCGTTATACCCGGTGTCCCAAGGGACATGTAATATCTAATTACTTTCTTATTTACAAAGATATTACTCTAAAATTGGGAGAGTTTCAATAGCAGAGAGTTGCCCGTCTTAACAGGAAGTAGCTAAAATGTACCACCCTGTATATTTTTCTAGCCTATTAGATTTGCCACAAAATTCTCTTCTCAACCATATGTCATTATGCGACATTTGCTTTTAAAATAGCGTCGAAGAATCGTTTATTTAAATAAGCTTCAGTAGGCCATGATATACAGCCTGGACTATTAGTCCAGGCAGTCAAGCTTAAAATAGTGTCATACCTCCGAATTTTTTATATATGCACCGATTTTCTTGAAAATTTGGAATAATGCTTATCTTACCCTCCATATCAAAATCTATATGGTCGCAAGGTGTGCAAATTGTTTTTAAGGGGTGAAAACCACCCCTTATCGAAAAAATAGGTTTTCGGCTTTTTTCGATTCAAATGTCTTTTATTTATGTAGGATAAATATCCTAACGTATTGTACAATATAAAATTGGTGTATTTTGAAATATCAACCCTTAAGAATCTTTAAAAACTACCCCTTTGATGAAAATAATATAGAAAAAAGTCTTTTAACGATTTGTAACATTACAATTGCAGATTTACTGGAAAAAAATGTATAGCATTTTAATAAAATTATTAGTTACCACTTTTCAACCCGTATAAACTACCCCTTTGCAGAAAATGAAATAAAAAAAATGTCTAATGACTGCCAATTTTTAGATTTTGCGTAATTTTAGTATTACAGTTTATTATCTCTACTTGAAATAATTTTTAATTGTCTCCACCCTAGCAACCCTTAGGAACCACCCCTTTGACAAAAATAAAATAAAAAAAAAATTTTTTAATGACTACATGTTTTGATTTTAAATTTTGTTGGTTTAAAGTATTCTCTAACACGATAATTTTAATTTCTACACCCTGCAACCTTAAGAACCACCCTTTGCCAAAATAAAATGACAATTTTTTTGGTCTTAAATGTACCTACTGGGAAAATTTTTTACTTTAAAATTGACAAAAAAATTCAAAATCTAATTTTTGTGTAACTCTGTTAATTTTGAAGCTATCATATCCTACAAAAAATCATTTGAAAGGTAATTTTCAGGGCTACAAGCCTATGTATGTTAAAGGGCTTGAGATCCTTTATATTTTATAGGTAAAGGGTCAAAGGGCCGTGGAAAAGCAGTCCTCGCACTATAGTGAAAATTTAAATCGGTTATAACTCCGTCAATTTTTATGCCACAAAAAATTAATAAAAAAGGGAAAATAATCGTCATAAAAAATGCTACATTTTTCTACTCTTTAGTTTTTTTTCGTATCTCTTATGGTTTTGGAGTTAAAATGAGAAAAATAAAATTTTTTGAAAAATCACAAAAAAAACATATAATTTAAGCTATTTTTTTCAAAACTGTGCATCTCTAATCAGTAAAACTTTCAGATGTCATAAATAACATACAAATAAAGTAATTGGTGCAAGGAATAAGTTTAATTTTGATTTTGAATGAAATGACATTAGTTTTATTGCGATTTTTTTAGTTTTAACTATTTTACACCATATCTCACTGAAATTTCAGTCAAAAAGACTTTTATCGGTGCTCATTTTAAAGGTCTTTTTATGCTCTTTAAAAAATATTCTATGACTTTTTGTTGAAAAATGTACCCTTTTCCCGTTATTTGAGGTTAAGTACTTAATCACGTAAAATGAAAGATCTTCAAGCAGCTATAACTTGCCTTAGGTAGAACTTTAAGATCTTCATAAATAGCTCAATTTCTTTTTTTTTTTATAAGCTTCATTTTTGTTCATTACACTTTTTTTCGATAAAACGCATAATTACAGAGTTATGCGTAAAAAACAATTGAAAAATTAGGTTTTTTTTAACGAAAAATCGCACTTTTCAATTGCGAATAATTCAAAAACTATTGATCTGGCGAAAACACTTGATATGACATTTTTTACTTCAAATTTGCTCATCTATCGATTTCTGGGGGGTATTTTGGGTAAAAAATTGCCCACCCCCAAGAAGGTGGCATCCACCCCAGGGGTGGTTAGTTACGATTGATAGATCCGTTAAATTATTGGCTTTTTAGCGAGTTACATTTTCTTTTCTTCCTTTTTATCCAATAGCAAATTTCGATTTTTGACATTTAAAATGGGGTTATTTACTTCACACGAGTTAAACTGTCAATACTATTCAATCTTCTAAGAAACAACTTTGACTCACTTAAGTGTATTTGGAACTTTTCGCGGCATCGGAAACGTAATCGGCCTCTCTTCCAACGGTGCGAAATTTGTACTATCCGTGTCGGTAAAATCCGTTTTTACCGCCACCTGAGCCAGCCAATAGGACGTAGCCGACACAAAATCGAACAAGTCTTTTACGAATTTTGGTTCGGTCATGACGCATCTGAGAGAGAAAAACCTAAAAAAATCGTAAATTAAGTATAGTCTTTCTCAAAGTATATCGGTATGGCTTTTGATGGACAATACCCCAATAAACCTTTAACGATTTTATTACTCTATTGTTATTGGGTAAACGCATTTGTTTATAAGGGCAGGGGTGGGCCAGGTATTTCTTGAGTATTAACCATTAGGCATATAAATATTTTGGCTAATATTTTTGTGGCAGTGTTGAATAACCGTTTTTACTGTGCGTTTCGAAAAAGTTGTTTTACGAGAGTATAACTATGTCGCGTCGAAATCATTTGTCATTAGATGCAAAACAGGTTGTAAAAAATGTGTATGAAACTTTAATCAGTAGAGTACAAATTTAAACAAGAAGCTTTAAAAGAAACCTGTCTACTTAAAAAACTCCAATATCATCGATAAGGGATATTATTATAGTGAAGAATTGAACAAAAGAAAAAACGTAGTGATTTTCAATCTCACCATATAGACAATAGTGATCAGGACCTAATAAGAAGGAAATATATTGTCTTTAGGAAAGCGGAGTTATTCCTACCTTGGATAAACTGAAAAGAAGCGAGACAAGACGAAACCAATATAAATATTAGCCGTGCCACCCTCCATAGAGTTGTTTGTAAAATGGGATTTAAATACCGCAAAATAGACAAAAGACAAGTAGTAATGGAATCGCACAGATTACGCACTTGAAGATTTAATTACCTTCAAGAAATTAAAAGATATAGGTTAGAAAACAGATCCATAATTTACCTTGATGAAACATGGTTCGATACACACGACACAGTATCCAAAGGATGGGTTGATTCCAGTCAAAACTGTCAGACGAAAGCACCTTCAAATAAAGAAAAACGCATTACCATAATACACGCTAGTTTAGAAGACGGATTTGTTCCAAACGCTTGCTGTTGTTGCAAAGAATGATTCTAGCTTGGATTATCATGAGGATACAAGTGCAGAACTTTTTGAATACTGGGTTTTAAAATTATCTTTTAAAAAATATTCCATGTTATTGTCATGGAACGCAAGCTACCACAGCCCTCTGCTACACAAAGCACCAGCTTCATCAAGTTCAAAAACTGAAATCCCGGAATATTTGTTAGAAAATGATATTTATTTTAAATTCAGTTACAAAACGCATCTTTTCGAAGGGCATAAATTCATATGCAATTTTAAAAAAAAATATGTATGTGATAATTTGGCTGAACAGGCTGGGCAATACTGTCTTACGGCTTCCTATCCGTATGTTTAACCCCATAGAGCATTTCCAAACCAAGTAAAATCAAAGATCAGAGCAGAAAATGTTACACCTACTGTTTAAATCCCAGTGTTATAAATTTGATAAAAATGTAAATTTCTAACATACCAGTTGAGAGCTGAAAAATTCACTACAGCACATTATAAAAATTGAGGACTCTTAATTTCTATCCAAAAAAACATTTAAAACCTATTGTAATTAATCTCAATGATGACTCTGATAGTGAAACAAAATTAGATTTAGATATTTAGATTTAAAATGTAATTATGTATAGACAATGCAGTTATAAATTTATTAAAGCTTTGCATATATTTAATTTCTTAATGTAATTTTAAGATTATACTTAGCTAAATAAACAATAAATTATAAATCTTTATATTATTAAGGTCCGTCCCAAATGTTCTGTCCTTTAATACCTACCGATCCGCAGTTTTATTGCTGTCTGCAGGTATAATCCATAAATCAAGGCAAGAGCTAACACGGTATACTTTGAGACAGACTATACCATACATGTTATTTAAAAAAAAAGTGCAAGTAACCACATAATTAATTTAATACGTATAAGATGTGGGATTTAAAATTTTAAAAAAATAATAATTAATATCTAAAATGCCAAAACACAAAAAGTCAATAAGATGTTGGTATCAAGCTTTTTAAGTACTTACTTTGTCAGTTCAGATAATAGTCTGTCATAAAGAGATGTTGCTACATCTGAGTTGGGACCAGACTGTTCTACAGCATCCCTATATGTCTTTTCTAGCCTAGATATTTCCTAAAACAAGAATATATCTTATAAGAAAAGTGTTCCAAGACGATGCAGTGAAGTATCTACAGGAAATTGTACACCAGTTTTTTTTAACCAATTAAAAGCCTGTATTTTGTATCGTTACCATAGCAACAAAAAAAAAATATTTTTTCCTCCTCATGGTAAGGTGCATAAAATTACACTGCAAATCTTTGACATTTATAAATACAACGACATTTATATTTAACTTTAGATTTGTTATATCATAAGTTAATAAGTAAAAATCCTTTATTTAAAATTTACCACATATAAACTTAAAAATTAAAAGTTTACAAAAACACATTTTGTTACTTTGTTATATTTTAACATAAACAAACATTTTTAACCAAAGCGTCTAAATGTTGCTATAATCTTTTAATGGAGAATTAAACACACATTCACCAGAATTTATAAATTGTCTATGTTTCATAAAATATATGTAGTACTTTGAAACAATCTTATTCTGCTGTGATCCATGAAGAGCTACATATTCCTTACACATAGAAACAAATGATGCCTAATAATCCCAAACAAATTTGGTGAATAAATTTCTGGTCCCCAATCTTGAAATAAAATTTCACTGACTTCTTTACAAAACTTGCGTAAAACGTATTTCTCAAGCTGTTCCATTCTTAAATTGTACAGGGTGCGGCTGCATAACTTCTTTTTTTCAAAACTTAATAAAACGCATTGTATAAATCAAAAAGTTTTAAATTGGTTTTTACAATGTTGGTACATACCTAAAGTTTTGTTTTACATAGCTTTGAAGAGCAAATCACGTATACCTATAGTCCAAAATTTCTGTCAGTGACTCATTTAATACCGGCCACCCAACCGACGAAGCGGCTGAATAAAAATCTAACACTAGTAAATGATTTTTAAGCCTATGAAAACTTTTCCGCTCAAATAACAGTGAACCGGCCAAAAGTTTCACCCCACGTTGTCATAATTCGCAAGAATAATTCCCAGCCGGGTTTTTAAAAAATTTAAAATAGCACGCCAATATGTATTGAAATCATTGTTATCGAGAAGACAATAAAAGTGGCAACACACATTCCTTAGTTTAAATTTAAGAGGACTTAAAAATAAGCGTATCGACAGGGTTTTCGTGCTATTCGATGTTTTTTATTTAGTTATTATTGATTAGGGACATATTTTGTAAGTTTAAATTTTAATTCTTAAGGGGGTTTTTTAAATATTATAAATTTCTAATAATTGTAGTATATAGATATTGTATGTGCCAATTTTTTAATAGTTTATCTTATTTAGTGTATATAATTGTATATAAAGATTTAGTGTTGTTAAGTGCTTTTAATTCTGTAAACTATAAATATTAACCAACCTTCAACTAGTTATCCAAAAAAAAAAATCAGTTGACGTTAAAAGAACGAATAATGGGTTTAAAAAAGTTTACCATGGGATTTTAACGAAAACCAGAACTAACCACTTTGATTTCAGAGATATGTGCAACTTTAACAAAAGTTTTTCGCGTAGGTATTCAGAGTTTTAAAAAAATATTGTAAATTTTTCGGATATGGAAAATGGGTTTTTCGCTATTTTTTTCACACTTTACTTTTCGGGTTGTTAAACATGAATCAGAAGAATTGTTTAATTTTTTTACGACATATCCCTTTAAATTATATCATTTGCACGAAAACATATTTAAAAAAATCATACTATTTTAATATTAAAACACAACTCGAAATTTAAAAAAGTTGACCTTTGGAAAAAGTTGTAAGTTTTCTTTATGATATTTTTTTGGCAAAAAGAACCTTGCTCCTGGGCCCCGTTTGATGAAAAAAATTCTCATATGGAAATCCAAAATTTAACACGAAAGACCCGAAATAGTTATTGGATTCTACAAGCTGATGATCTCAGGGCTTTCGTGTTCCTTATAATGGATATTTTGATGAAGCAATGCGTGTGAATATCGTATTTAATATTGAAATTGCAAGATCGGTGCTGAACCCAAGGGCGGTGCTGAATTGGCAAGTCGGTGTAACTTGGATTTCACCTTTTGCTTTTACATCTTTTTTAATTTATGTTAAGACTAAAATTTTATTATTTTTTTTCATGTAGCAAAAATAAAAAAGGTAAAATTAAAGTAAAAAAAGTATTTTTTTTTTGAAAAACGTTGAAAAAACGCCAAAAAAATCAAATTTGTGTTCTATGACCTCAAAATAGGAGGTGTAAAATTAAAACAAAAAAATTTCATTTTTCATTAATCCGAATAATACCAAAATAATATAGGCTTTTTACTAATTTAAAGGGTTGATGAAAAAGTGAGAAAATAACTTTTGCTTAAAAAAAAAATTTTCATGTTTTGACGAAATTATCATTTATTTACCAAAATGCAAAACGCCACTGGAATTGATTCCCCTCACCCCACACAACCCGGGGCACTCTAAAAGCGAGCGATGCGTCATTGACAGAAATTTTGGACTTGAAGTATAGATGACGTCCCCCATTCTCGATACATTGCGTAAAACAACTTCCTTTTTTGATCAGGGGCGATTTGCAATGGCCGGCACGATCTCCCGATTTATTCGCTTGTGATTTTTTTCTATGGGGTTTTTTAAAATCCCGTGTTTATGTGAACTGTCCAAAGACCCTTCAAGATTTAAAGAACCACATCCAGGAAGAAACTGTCAACATAACGCCTGCTATGCTTGAAAGTCATGAGAAGCGCCAGAAATCGGTTTTAAATATATCGAGAATGGGGGACGTCACCTGACAAACTTACGGGTCTAGGGCTTTTCCAATATACTTAACAATAATATATACTTTACTTGCTTGAAGGCTTTATAGCCATTTTCTGTATTTACAATCACATAAGACTACACATACACTAAAGTCACTTCTTGATTACTTAATCTATTAAAATGAACTTTTAAACTCGAAAATCATTAAAAACTTAATAAAAAGGGACAGGAACAGGGTACACGAAGAAACGAGTAAATTTTTCTTGTTACTTTCGAAATGAAAGTTGTTCGGCTGAGCCCAAACCCAAAACCCTGCCCCGGCTAAGCAGGAAATTTGAATTCAAACCGTTTTGACTGGAAATTTATCCATTTTTTTTTTTTTTAATTTCCAACCTGCTCACAAGCAAAATTGGGAAAAAACCCGGCCATAAATCAAATCCCAACTTCGCAATTAAGGCCTATTCTGAGTATAAAATTTCATTATCTAGTTACCTGGGTATAATAAACAATCCCCCTTTTTATTTTTAGTCTTGTCACTTGCAGAAATTTTTTATTGAAAGCTGATGTTCGGGGAGATTTTCATTGTGATTCAAAAGGCCTGTGAAAATTAGTAATTTATATTCAGTTTTTCGGCAAAGTGTGGGGTGAAAATTTTGTAAAGTAACTATGGAGCCTATTGCTGGTGGTAAGTAGAAATTAAAAATAATATTTATTTAAAATATTTCTTTACGTTTTATACGGGTTTTGGAAAAGTTAACATTTAAATTTTTTTTTTTAATTTAAATTTTTTCACTTTTTGCTAAAGAAAAAATATGTTTTCCCCGAAATTTCCGCATTTAAATTAGCTTTAAATTATTGTTTAATAAGTCCTTTGTAAGATCCCATCTTAAGTTGCTGCGAAAATTTTTGGATTTTGAAAAAAATATTTTTAAAGATTTAGGGGTCTGGGCCCAAAAGGGTTAAAATGTAGGTCCCAAACAACAAAAAATTTTTCCCGCCTATTAACTTAAAGAATAAATAAATTTTTTATAAAATAAAACATTATTTTATAGAAAATTAAATAAAACAAATAAAAAATTGCCATAGGGGTTTTAAAAATTCAATTTTAAAACCAATTTTAAATGGCGAAATCTTATTAAAATATATTGTTTTAATTACATTGAACTAAGAATTAAAACAGTTTTAACAATCATTCATGTAGTTTCAAAATAAAATTATAATCCAAACAGTTTTATAATGTAGTTTTTTTAGAATTAACATTCAATTCTTCAAGCTACGGTCTCAATTTTAAGATTTTTCTAATGTAATTTGAAGTACCATTGATTCAAAGTTAATCTGTACAAATATTATAAAGAGGAAAAATTTGATTGTTTGTTTGAATTGAATAGGCTGAAACTACTGGATCGATTTAAAAATTATTTTACCATTAGAATCCTACATTATTCCCGATGAACATAGGCTATTGCCAGTTAAAATAATTAACAAAATTCAACTTATTTTTTCAGGGTCTGCAACAAAATCTGCTTTGTTTAAAAAAAGCCAAATTCCCCAATTGGTTAAGAATTTGTCAGTCCAAGGAAAGAATGGAGCAGTGTCGTTATTTGGCAGAAAAAGTGACCTCACCCTGTGAGTTGAAAAGCTTGTCAGAAGAGTCCTCAAAAGTCTTATATAAATTCATCGAGAAATATGACACAAAATTAACAGCATCAAGAAATAAAACTTCATTTGAAAATAAAAATCGAGATTGGTTAAATATTGAGTTGGTTTTCGTCAATGAATGAAGCTCAACCAGCCGAAATGCAGGATACAACTTCATCGAGTAGAGGAGGCCATTTTCTGGATTTTTAGATTTGAGTGAACGATCAAAAAAAAAGAACTGAACCGTTGCAGAGAGATCGGGCCCGGGAAAAACTAACATTTGCTGCTCAAAAAGAAGTTTAGGTCCGAAGATAAAAATGGATGAAGGAGATGTGTTAAATAATGTTGGGGATTCCCAACACCAACCCGCATCAAAATATAAAAATCCCTTCAAAAAGAATGTGAAATACCATAAACGGACGAAGCCTTATCGCTTTTTTTAGAGGCTAAATTGACAAAATTTCAGATAATCTAATAAGAATTCGGCAAAAGCCATACAAGTCAACTCTTTTATCCTTTATGAGTCCGTAACGCCGTCATCAACAGTGACAAAGGCAAGTCAATTGGGAAAAAAGCAGGATTAACTATCTCAATCCTACAATTCTGTTAAAATGGTTTACCTTCTCTCTCACTGTTAAGTGCCTCAATCCAACTTAATTCGAGCCGAAATAAACGCTCTTATTATGAATTTTAAACTCTTAACTGTTAAAATTTTTAAAACAATAACAGTCTAATAATAATAGTAAAATTTTTCATAGAGTTTTATTTTTTTAAGGAAATAGGTACTTACACAGCGCTTATGTAATGCAATAAATGAACCCAAGGAGGGGGGCGTTAAAAAATGTTTTAAAAGAACGTGTTATCTTAGTTTTAACATTTTCTTACGATTAAACATGTTTGTGATTCATATCAGCACTACTACTATTTATGGCCGGCTTTTCCCCGATTTTCGCCTGTGTGCAGCAGTTGGAAAATTTATAAAATTTGCAGTTAGTATTTCTGCCATTTAACTACACAACAACTATTATCCAATATTTTTAATATTTTTATCTAATTATTTACATTTCAATCAAGCAGGATTTAACGAAAATTTGACCACAACGAGCGCTGCAATCGATTTAGCTGTTCCACCATACACTCCGCTCACTGCTAATACTCTGCCTGTTTTGGGGAAAAAAACTTATATTTGACATACTGTATAGTAAATTAGTTTTATTAAAAAAAAAAAAATTAAACCATTATTAACTTTTCAGTAAAAGTTTTACTAAACTAAAGTGGATAAATAAGAAACTATTTGGTCCGCTTGTTAACCAAATATATTATTATTTTTTTAAATACCTATTTACCATTTTTTACCAACCTTAGTAAAATAAATTTGTAGAAAACTGAGAGATTAAGTTACTGTTAACCTATTTTTTCCAGTGTAATTTCATGCATGAGGAGACAAAATTCCGGAAATTTTTTTAGTTGCTATGGTAACTATCAAAATACAGATATTTAATTGGTTGAAAAATACTGGTGGTGAAATTTTCTATCTAATAACTCAGCTAATCTTACCACTTACATTATTTAATCGCAGCATCCTATCCGCCGCCACCCTATAACCCAAATCAACAGATTTGGCGCCAAAAGAAACTCTCCGTAATAAAATTATATTTGTCGGCGGTTTCTCTCGTTTCTTCCAGACCATCCGAGTTTCCATCGGGATAAAGCAAGTTTCAGAGGACAAATCACACATGTGCACGCCCTTTGAATCTGCTTTGTTATTCTAAAAGAAATTCTCTCGTCACATCTCTGAATATTTCTGGGCTAAACTGCATTCCAAAATAAACGTAGAATACGACGTAAAATAAGAGCCAAGTTTCTATCTAATAATGGCGGTTTCTTAAAGTATTGAAATTTAACATTAGACCGAGCTATCTTTCCAATTTTGTTATAATGTTTTTTGACTTGGCTATTTTTAAAGACAATTATAGTTTTCACTATACAGACAGGTCCACTGTAGTAGAAACATAGTCAGGCGAATTGACTTACATTCGCCTGACTCGAGCTAGCGAAACAAAACTCGCAAAAACTAGGGATAAATGTGGAATGTTTTTGAATATTTAAGATAAATTATTTGCTCTCTTGCAGCCGCAGCCATTGCAAATACGCGGTAAGTTCTCTTGGAAACTCGTTTCTTTACTAAAAATAAATAAAAATTGGACGTTTACGAACTTCGTAAAAAAGGTTCAAATTGTAAAATGGTATTTCCAAGGAAATCATATCGACAAATTCATGAATCTATTCCGAAGCATTTGAAAACAGACCTATACCATGGCTAAAACAATTTTTAGAATAATTATCCAAATTTTGAGACCCACGGGTGTGTGTCTCCCCAAAAACATAAAAACAGGAACTCGTAAATGAAGAACGGGAATTAAAAGAGGCATTAATTTGTGTTACTGCTGAACAAGACCCTGTAACCAGTAGACAACTTGCTGAGGTAACAGATTCATCGCCTACTACAGTTAAAAGAGTCCTTAAAAATGGTTTCCGATCCTACAAGGCCCGAAAAACACATGAAATTTTTCCCAAAGACCAATTTCGACGTATGGAGTTTTGCGAATTAATAATGGAAAGGGCAAATACAGATGTAAACTTTCTTAGATCGATTGTTTTCACCGATGAATCGACCTTTCCATTATTATATCGACATAATCCAACTGAAGTTCGATATTGGTCTCTTGAAAACCTACACAAGTATTTTGAGGTTCGAACCCAGTATCCTCAAAAATTGAATGTTTGGGCTGGTATAGTGGAGAACACCTTATTGGACCATTTTTTATTGAAGGCAATTTAACTGCAGCAATTTATTTGGATCTGTTACAACAACAAATTGTACCGGCAATTCGCCAATTATTAGGAGTAAGATTTGGTAATATCTGGTTTCAGCAAGATGGTTGTCCCACTTACAATGGACAAGTTCAGAATATTTGAACAATACGTTTCCTAACCGTTTGATTAGTGGACGTGGAACCATTTTGTGGCCCGCGAGATCACCAGACCTTGCTCCTAATGATTTCTTTTTGTGGGGTTATTTAATAAATAAGGTTTATGGTCATGATAGGGCTAATAATTTAGAAGAACTTCGAATAAAAATCAAAGAAGCTTTTCAAACTATCAGCCCTAATATGCTAACAAACGTTAGACGGGGTTTTTACGATCGTTTGGGATATTGCCTTGCGCAAAAGGAAGTTTGTTTGAATATTTATTATAATTTCATATTAGAGTATTTTTTATTGCGTACTATTTTAATTTTAGAAATGAGTCTTGAGTTTAGAGAACTTACTTTTTATTTTGCTTTGCCAATTAATAAACTGATAAATAAAGCTGTTGGTATTTAATTCCCTATTTATAAATAACGGCATTAAGTATCAACTGTTTTCTCAACAGATTAGACCGCATAAATTTATTTTTCGTAATTTTCAAGCGCGCCTTAAACCATACAACACACCCGTCTGAAAGCATATTACAAAATGACATCTCGTTCGGTTAATCACGCATACGGAATATACGGATATTTATCGATCGAAGCGGACAGTAGTAAATTCATCAGTTCCCTGCCTATGTTTCTACTACACTGGACCTGTCTGTATAGTACAATCATTAGAGATTTTTTTGTAATTAATGTTAACAGATATCTGACTGCGCCATGACTTCCGGAATTAGTAGTAGAGTTGATTACTAAAATCAAAAATCCAACCAATTTTTTTAAACATAATTATCAAAAAAAAAGGCGTTTTTTTTAATATAACAAAAAGTACTGGCTATATCACCTTACTCATAAAAGACCGTTTGTAGAGAATTCAAAAACCTACAAAATGGTTTTTGAAAAATCCGGAACAACGCTTAAAACAGACCTTTTTTCAAAAATTCGTATCTTCGTTAATTTTCAATATTAAGGGCTGATTTTTTGGGAAATGATAGTCAATAACATATACTTTGTGCTGCCGAAAGATGAAAATTGTCGCATTAATAGTTTTTATTCAGCGCACTATAAACAAATTAGGCCCTTATCTTGCAAGTGCCGTGAATATTGGGCAAATGGTCCGATTTTAATTTTTAAAACGGCTTTTTAAAGTTAAGATTAAAAGCTACAAATTGTATATCTCGCGGTTCTCGTTTTTGAACAGAATGCAGGTTTAGCTTTTTGAGTGAGCAAGTCGAAATAAGGGGCATTAACGCTACCTGGATCCCTCAAAAAATCAGCCAAAAGAACACACTCGTCGACCCAAAAGACGACGCGATATCGCCATGTTTATTTTGGAACGCAGTTGTAGAAAACCCGAAGATTTTTCTCCTGAAGTTTGTAAAATACTTACGGGTACAGCGGGATAAGTAGGATCAACCCTCAAAATTTTCTTTTCCTTAAAATTGGAGCAAAAAGGTTTACATAACCTTAGCATTATATTACAAAAATTTAACATATATCCATCCGATACGGTTGTGTAGTTGGCGGGATTTAGTTCGGGGGGCGCCTGGAAAAACATTATTTAATTCTTATAGCATCAATAACGCGATATTAGTATGACGTCACAGTGTCCATTTTTTTAACCTTCAAGCATATATCTACTAGATGCAGTCTTGTCGCTTGGGCATGAGAACGAGGTTGCGAAAAATAGATAAGTGTATTCTCGCTCGGCCTGCTGATACTAGTCGGCGGGGCAGAGAGTAAAATATTGTCCTCTTATTATCTCATGCACGTTTGCTCGCACGACCAACTGCAAGGCTGCCTCTAGTAGATATATTGCTCGAAGGTTGTGATGGGTCATGGTCTAACAGAATTACAAATAGCCTAAAAAAGTCACAAATAGTTTAAAACGCATAAAAAACAACTTTTTAAATCACAAAAAACGCTAAAACTTAACTTTAAGCACAATTTCACATTAGAAACGCCCTCTGTTTGGATACAGGACCCTGACCTATCTTAAGAAAGATATAGCGTCATGACGTCATCACTAAATGCGCGTGTAAGTTTACCTGTGTTACCCAAACTATTTAAACATGTTAAACAATATTTAATTTTAGGGTTCTTTGTCAAAAATAAATAATATTTAAAGACAAATACCTACTATGTTAAAATTTGCAGGGTATTCCATTAAAAAATATATAGTCCCGCTTTTTGGAGCACCCTGTATAGTCAAAAACAATTTTAAAATATGCGTCTTATAATACTACACATCCTTTTTTAATATTTATTCTCTATCGTTAATAGTTTTGTAGATATCATGCTATAAATAATTAAAGTTAATAACCATTTTAAAATCATCCCTTATTTTCATTCATAATCTAAGAATCCAAAATGGCCCCTATCATTTCTCATTCTCATTTACAAAAAGGTCAATGACATACGTCAGTAGTACAACTTTTTACAAATTTCCATTCAAAATTAAAAGTTCTTTTTTTGACGAGTTGTATAAATGAATGGATGGTCCAATGGACAGGCTGCTAGTAACAGCTACTGTACTAGATGGCGCAAGTGAGAAGCAAACATGGTGGAATTTTGTATATTTGAATTAATTTTCCGATTATTTTGTTGTTTTTAAGTTAATCCATAAAATGATTTCCAGCAGAAACTAGGAACAAAGTGAAAATAACCTTGTTTGTGATATTTAGCCACAAAAATAACCTCTAACCCGTTAAAAAAGGCAATAAAGATGCTTTTAATGTCAGAGGTTTTTGGCCATTAATTTGTTTGATTTGTAATTATAATTTTTAGTGCTAATTCAATAACAATTTAAATTTAAATGTTTTAAAATCACTTAATCCAGCTACAGTTGACATTTAAACCTACCTGTGAATTCCATAATTTTCCTCTATCCACATTATACTTCAGGCATCCTCCGAGCCATGTCAAAACTTTATTTCTGACGGCATTATTACATTTTAACAGAACGAGAAGAAATTGGTGAATGTTTTCGTTTAGTCTATCCAGAGTTGACCACAGCAGACCTTCCAGCTTAGAGTTTCCAGGCTAAACAAACAGTGACTGTGTCTATTTTATGATATACGAGAGCTATACAGAAAATATCTTACCAAATCTATAATATTACTAAATAAGCTGACTGTACCATGAATTTTTTCAATTTATAATCTCTAACCTTATTTATAATCTTGTTAGTAAGCACAGGAGACCACAACACCTATAATAATGTTAGAAAATTATGCTTACATAACTGACCTGATCCATGGGGCTTGTGAAATGTTCATAAGCCCCATTAGGTGCCTTCGGAAGCACCGACAAGTTAAACAGGGCCCCTATGGCAGTGTTAGCGTACTCCGAACCTATATGAAGTTTGTTAGGGACACAACAATCCATGAATATCTCCGCTAGATAGTCATTTGACGTAAAGACATTAAAATAATTAAATACATTGTAGTCTAGATTTACTAAGGAGGTTTTATGAAGTTCCGCTGTCATTTTTCGATTCATCTGGTCGATAAAGGAGGTTAGAATGATATCATCTGCAAATATTAAAAGAAATTTTTATTAAATAATTATGTTCAATAATTTATTATTTGGAATAACATAGAGAATCTAATAGAATTGTGCTGTGATACAAACCATTATTTTCTTCATCTAAAGTCCTTCTGGCAGCCTCGACAAAGAAAGTATCATAATGAGCACCTCCTTCTTTAAGTAAATCCATCATCTTGCTGTTCTAAATCTTGATCAGTATAAATATCGGGCTGTAAAATCGAAGTTGCAACATTTTGTATGATTTTGTCCTTGAGAGACAATCGGTATTCAGCCTTTAAATACTGATTTGCATGTAGCTTAATATATGCTTTGTATAAATATCGAATTGGCTGTATTTCGATAGCATGCTGGTTACGGAATCCTAATCGTCGATTCTGTATGATTGTTAAATTGTCTTTGTGACACATAAAAAGACGTTCGAAGAGTGCTTGGTCTATATTATCCATGTTTAGGACTGTTGTGTCTTGGTCTTTATAAACGTTCAATATTCGAAAGAATGATATGGCACTTTAGTGCGTCATATATTAACAAGAATTAATTTTGGTCGAATAATCATACCTCTTTTGTAAGTGTAGCTTTTTCATTGAGAGTAAAACTAAAAATCTCTTCAAGTTGGTCATTTAAGGTTGGTTCTGGAGGATCATTATCGTAACTATCTTGGCTCGCGCCATGGAATAGGGCTGCGAAAGGGTTGGCCGAAGACATTCTCCGTGGTAAACGTTGATCCATCTTGTACACTTATCTTGACGCACCTTAGTAATGATTTGATAAATAATTTAGTTTCTAGAACTTGAAAATCATTAATGTTTCATGTTTTCGTGACGTTTTTAATGTTTTGATGAAACGTCAAATTGTGGCGAAAAACGTATGATCGGGAGTGGGATAGCTGGCGTCCTCTAACGTTCTCTATCCGCACTAAATAAAAAAAAAATAAAAGCTAGGAATCTTTTTTTCTCTGCAGGTTAAAATGTTATATAGCTGGTAGATGTCGTTAGTTGATTGTTTTTGGGAAAATTTTTATTATGGTTAATTTTGTTTTATACGAATTCTAATAGGTTCCTGATATACAATGTATTTTAAATCCAAAGCACGTTAAATCTCTTGCCCATTTAGGAACAACCTGCTAAATATTTTTTTTTACGACCAACCTTATGCCGCCCCTGGGCACTGAAGAAAATGCCGCCCTTTCACTGAAATTTTACATGAAATTATAGTTTTGATATGCAGTTTTTAAAGTAAAACTTCTTTATCGACGTATGGGAGAAATTTTATAGCAATGTTAAAAAAATATTCACACTTTTCCTTTTATGCTCGACCGTCCACTACTGTTACATGGCCAACTCTGTACATATAATCATAAATTCTTCTATTTAAAAAAATAAATAAATGTTTACCATTTTCTTTAACAATCGTTAATCGAAGGGACAACCTTCTTCTTGAGAGAAAATTTATCAATTCGGCCAGCAATATAAGAGAGTTTAAGAAAATCGGATGTTTATTTCTGTGTTCAAAAAACAAGTATTATATTATAACTATATGTCATAGTATTCTTTATCCTGATTCCTCGCTACTCTGATCTCGCCAATCATGGTTTCGTAGTTTCTGCCGGACTGTCGTTCTATTGCGAAAGAAATAAACAAAAGAATAACCAGTAGCGGGTTTATATTAGGGCAAAAAATTTATATATTGGTCATTGGCCAGGGTGAGTTTTGGCTCAATACTTTTAATTTTCACAAGAAACTTCTGGAATGTAAGGGTTATTCATCAACGAGGACTTACAGTCGCTTTTTTGACTTTACCTGTACTTTATAAAAACAAAAAAGTGAATTACCCATATAAGTAATTTTTCCTCCGAATCCGAAAATGATTAACGTAAAATAATTGAACATGAAATAAAAACTGCCAGGGGTCATTTTGATATTTTTTAAAATGGAATGCCATATTTTTTATGTGATTATCCAATTCCTCGTATATCTTTTGACGATTTTTTTATTAAAAATGGTTCATTTACTGCACGCGTTTAAATCGAAAAATGTTCGTCTACCGTGTCATTAACACCAGAAATATTGATACTGATACCTGTTCACTCTTCTTATATTTTTCATGAATTAGGAACAACAACGTTAAAAAACGAAATATTCATTAGAAAACCGTCTACACCGGAGAAAATGTCGAGAAACGCAAAGAAGATTTTCTTATCCCAGAGACGCATTTCAGTGGATACAATTCTAAGAATTAAGACTTATTTGAAGAAACAAAAACATTGAAAGATAGGCCAAGAAATATAAGATGATAAAACATAAGAAATCAAGCAACAGTTCAATATTTTCAGGATAACCTGAAGGGTTCTATTCCTGCAGGCAGTACGCAAGGTATGGCCTATAGCTCCGAAGTTATGGAACAAAGTCAGTTGAACTCTGAAAAATTTGGTATCAAACCATATTGTATCCTTCCTGAACAGTATCTAACTCAAGAACAAAGAACTTCGTTTTTGATTTGTTGCTCGGATGCCGATGAGGAGCGCAAGACGAGACAACTAATACAATAAAATATTATGGACTAATTAAAGTCATCACAACATCAGGAATATACAACCGAAGAAATACAAATTACTGGGTGCAGCAACTTCTCATAAACATGAAATGATAAGCTTTAAAGTAGGAGCTCGCCAATGTTTGGTGTGGGATGTTAGAAATCAAATTATTGGACCGCTATTTGTGGCTCTTTAACAGGTCAAAGATACTTTCAGTTTCTTTAAAACGATATCGAGGACCTCTGGAAGGATTGCCATTGCAAATCTACAATAATATTATTTGGCAGCAGGGTGGCGCTCCACCTCATGCCGTTCGAGAAGTGGTACTATATATTTGAATGGGCGTTACAACGAGTGGATTGGCTGTAACGGAACACTTCATTGGCCACCCAATAGCCCAGATATCACACCAATGGATTTTTATGGGACTCATTTAAAATCGTAGTTTATCAATGGCCCTATAGAAATATCGATGAGTTACAAAAAATTGTGAATGAAATTGACAGACGACCGATTGTAATATTATAGCGGACTCTCTGAAAAGACTTAAAAGGGGCATCGGTCCTGTTTCGCAACAACGGGGGACATATCAAACATTTATATTTTTAAGATGTCTGGTGTTTTTAAGTTTAATTTATAGTTTTTTTATGGGGTATTTGATTTATGTTATATTGTTTTTATATTTGTTTTGTATCTATTCTACAAATAGAGTCTTCAAGAAAGACCCCTGAATTTGCCCAGAATTTTTGAAAGGTGAAAAAGGTCCAAAATTAAAAAAAACACTTTCTTAAAAATTCCCGACAATCGATCTCTTGAACAATAAACCTATTGTTTGGGGCAAGGAAGTTAGTGTATGGAAGCCCAATACTGTAGAACAAAATTGTCCAGGCGCAGGGCAGCGGAATAGGGGGTTGGCCCGCGGAATTTGCGCAATGAATAGTAGTAAGGATATAATTCTTTTTTTACTATCTATAAATTGACATCATCAAATGTCAAATTCCAACATTCACTGTTTTTTTTTTTTTTTTTGGCACAAAATTGTTGGTTATTAGATAGTACTATTTCAAATTATTGTGTAATATTAGATTTTATATCATCTGATATAATATGGAAAGAATAGATGGCGCCACTTTACTGCCTTCTATTTAAATGGTCGATATTTTTTGGGAAATTTTTATTTTTTCCAAAAATCTTTGTAATAAATAAAAACACGATTTTTTTTAAAAAAAATTTCAAACATTGTATGATAGTATTATGTCTTTCAAATTTTTGATAAAAGAAAGGCAAAAAAAAGGCCCTAAGATTGTGGGTTTTACATTAAAAAGGAAAATTTTTTTAACTGCTTTTTAGGCATATACTTTTCACTAATAACAAACATTCAGAGACAGAATAACAGTGGTTAAAAATGTTTAGTAACCTTTGGTACCTGGATCCATTGTAACAGTATCCGTTAAAATATGTGTGTAAATATGTCGATTAAAAAGTTTATAATGCAAGATTAAGAAACCAAAAATCTAATTTATCTTTAAACAAATGGTATTGTCTCGGTTGCCTCCCTCGATTTTGATCTTTTATACAGGGGGGGGGTGATTACAAATTAAAAAAAATTTTTTAATTTCGTTTTCCAAAATCTCATCATCAAAGTTGAAAATTAAACTAACCTCATTTTCACTATATTCTCCCCTTTTTTTTGTAAAATTTTTACATAAAATGGCCCCAATATTTTTTAAACACCTTTTCCTTGTTTTTTTTTTTTACATCTTTTTTCCATTAAATTGCGAACTTTTTAAATTCAAAAGGGAGCAACCATATTTTTAAAAAAAAAGTGTAAAAAAAGGGGTAAAAAAACATAAAAAAAATTTTTAAAGGTGTTTGTGAATATTGTGTGCCAATTTAGTGTAAAAAAAGAATTTTTTTGCTAAAGAAGGAGGAATAGTGTAAATAAGTTATTTGATTTTCAATTTTGATGATGAATATCTCGAAAACGAAAATTGCCGAATTTTTTTTTTGATTTGTAATCAGCGCCCCAAAAAAACCCTACCAAAATTGTACTTCCTTTCATTCAATTAGAGGGACCTGTATATATTAAAATTTGCCTGGTCTGCCCATAATCAATAATTTTTATCCTTTAAAAGAGTGTTTTAAATTATTAAATTAAAATAAAAGTACCTAAAAAACCTTATTTCTTTTTTAAAAATCCACAGAAATACACAAACATTGTGGAAATCATCTAAAAGATAGTTAAGATTGCCTTACTTTTTCACTAATATTTCCTATGAAATTTTTATTTTCTATTATTCATAATTGAAAATTTTTATTATTTATTCGGTTACCTAACGTTACGTCTTATAAGAAGCACCTAATTTAAGTATAAAAAAAACTTAACTAAAGTTAAAAAAACGGTATGTTACCCTTACTCCGGCCCTAAAAATTTTAATTTTTGGCAAATTTCACTGATTTATCAGTGTGTAAGTAGGCAACACATTAAAATTTCGTGGAATTTTTTATTGCGCAGAATCGGCGGGGGCCCAAATCGAATTATTTTCATCGGCGGAATTTTTTGATCGAATGGGCCAAAAAGCATTGGGCT
>JAHBCN010014104.1:0-23175 GCA_019359885.1 Listronotus oregonensis
TATTATATTTTATTTAGGTTCTTCCAAATTCGGTGTATCGATCGATGTTGTTTCCGATTGCAAGCCTACAGGGGATAATTTTTTGGGAACTTTTTTTTTCCCACTTAAATGACATAAATTATACACCATTTTAAAGGTAAGGAAAAAATTTTTATGCCTCTGCTGTAACGGTTTTTTGAAATATGATGGATTTAAAAAAAAAATAGTATCTAAAAAACCATTTTGGGGACTTTCACCCAAGGAAAATTAAAACTAAATCCAAATTTAAAAAAATTTCAGCAGAAGCCTAGATTTGGGGGTTTGGGTTTCATATAGTTTTTTGAAAATTATCAATAAATCGTTTTTTAAAAAAAATTTTTGGGCGACGAGACGTATTTTTAATCGACCTGGGGGGGCGGCACCCCCCAGAAGGGGGAAAAAAGAAAGGGGGGCGAATTTTCGCTCGACCCGCTAGGGGTTACAAGCAATTTTAACAATTTTCAAAAATACAAAAAAATATACAAAAAATTTTGTTTTTAACCCAAAATTTAAAAACCCCTTTTTAAAAATTTTTAAAGGACCATTTGCCAATATTCACTGCACTTGAAAATGAGGGTCTAACTTTTTATAGTGGATTGAATAAAAACTATTTCGACAATTTTCATCTTTCAGCAGCTCAATTATATGTTATTATGTCATTTCCCAAAAAAAGAGCCCTTTAAAATTAAAAATTAACGGAGATACGAAATTTTGAAAATAGGTCTGTTTTAATCTTTTTCCCGGTTTTTCTCGGTGAAAAAATTTCGGGTCGAAATTTTTTTTAAAACCCTTTTGTAGGTTTTTGAAATTCTACAAACGGTCTTTTAAAAAAAGTGATATAGTCAGTACCAGGGCCCTATTTAGGCGGTGGCGAGATGGGCGCCCGCCAAGGGAGCTTAATGGGGGGGGAAAATCGGTCATGAAAAATTTTTTTTTAATTTTATTTTTGGGCCTTTTAAATTTTTTTCCCGGAAATATTTTTGAAACATGAAAAAAAATTTCAAAAAAGGAATCTTAATTCGCTAAATGAATTTGAAATTTTTTTAATTTTTTTTTTTTATTTACCTATAGCTGAAAAATTTCCACAAAGATAATTTGGGCTTTTCTCGAAAACTATTAGATTTACGGTTTGTGTAATGGGCCTTTTTTTTTTAGAAAATTAAAAATTTTTACAAAAAAATTTTTTATATTTTTGCTGTAAAGGTATAGTTTTTGGGAAAAAACAAAATAAACAAAATTCGAGCAAAAATCGGCTTTGATATTTTTTACCGGTGGGGCAGTTTATAGAGCATAATTTTTTTAGGATTTAAAAAAAAATTTCTGCACAATTTCCACCAAAATTAATAAAATCCAAAAACTATAATAAAAAAATCAATTAATATTTACGTGTCATTTAAATGAGAAAATTTAAATTCATTTAGCAGTACTTAGTATTAAAATTAAGAGCTTACCTTTGGTGGGATTTTTTTTTTTATGTTTGCCTCAAACAAAGCATCCTAGTAATTATATTATTTTTTTTATTGACAAATTATTAAATACATGTTATATAAGTTTTTTAAACGAAAAAATTTTGTTGCATATTATTTGTTTATTACAGTATAAATATTACGTTTTGTCAGGCCCCTATGCACAGTATTTTTTTAAGTACGATTTTGTTGTTGAAAAAAAGTATTCTAAGTATAATCATTAGCAAATAAAGGGGTGTATGGTTAATTTTCATTTCATTTTTTTAGTTAGATACAAACAGTTGTTTTATTGTAAATCATGTCTCTTTTAAATAGTGGGCTAATATTTTCATGTAAAGAAAATTTAGAATTTATTAAATTTCCCACCCCAAAATTGGTATTTTAAAGAAACGAAATTCTCGGATCATAAAACTTTGAACCTATTACTTTGCACTTTGATTTTGAAAATTTTCCCCGGGGAAAAAAAACCCCGGCCTTCCCCCGTTTTCGTTGAGGGGTATTCCATACTCCAAAAATTTTTGGATGTGGCGGGGATGGGGGCGAAATTTTAACCCCGCCAAGGGCGCGGCCATACCTAGATTCGGCCCTGGTCAGTACTTTTTGTTATATTAAAAAAAAAGAAACAAAAAAAGGCTTTTTTTAATAATTAATTATTGTTTAAAAAAGTTTAAAAAATTGGTTGGATTTTTGATTTTATTAATCTACAGGTTATTTCGGAAGTCATGGCGCAGTCAGATATCTGTTAACATTAATTACAAAAAAAATCTTATTTGGAACAGCGCTAAATTTGGGGACCATTTAAAATACTGCATTACGGATTAAAGTAAAATAGGAAAAAATATAATGATCCGTACTGGTACTTGTCCCGGCCCGTTTAACAATCAATTTTTGTTAGAAAGAGATGGACGAGTTCGGCGCAGATGGCATGGAAGAGACGAAGATAAAAGACGTTTATCCCAATTTCGGTTTAATTTGTGGACGGGCCAGGATTTACTTACTATAAGGCGATAAGTCGGTTAAATGGAAGCAAATTTAAACAATTGAGGACTTATTTTAGGTACTCAGAACTTGTAAATTTTTTAAGAACTTTCAAAAAAATATGAAAATATGTTATATTTTTTCCTAACTTATTTTTACTTTTACACCCGACGTTTCGCCTAAAAACTCACATCATCAACATCTTTTTTCAAATACAAAAAAAAACAAAAATCAGACCGGATCTAAGCTTAGAAATACCAAATTTTAAAATACCTTCTAGCTCTAGTTCACAATTCAATCTACCTGTTTTTCCGAATCTTCGCTATTTTCAGCCTCCACATTGTTTTCACTGCTGTGCAAATGACTGTGAAATGATCTTTTCTTATACGGTCTCATTTTTTCGGGTTCCTCGGTCGTATTTTGAAGTTTTTTCTCATTGGACTGACGTCTTAAAGAAGATTTCGTGATGTTTGGTACTTCTAAATTTTGAGTCTTTTTCTCTTGGGGTTGCTTGTAAGGAGGATCTTTCTCCCCCCCTTTTTCTTTGACTGTAAAATAAAAAAATCGAGTAAAGTCATCTTGCGGCATTGTTCCACAATGTATTTAGATCATTAAATAATAAAGGTACTATAAAGATTTAAGGAGTATAATTTTGTATACAGGGTGTCCCAGAATATGTGAGCAATCTCTCGGAATCTGATAGAAAACGACAAAAAATGACAAGTTCCCATAAACTTTTTTTTCTACGACCCTCCCGGGTTCATAACGGACGCCCCTGAAAATCGTTTTTTAAATAACCTTTAAAATACTAGGCGTAATTTATTTATTTTTTTTAAATGAAGGTTATTAGATAAGTCTTCTTAAAATGAACCCATTAAATCATATTTGGCTTATTTGGTTTGCCAGGGACGGACTAGCTTTGACACAATAATAGCAATTTTTTTAACACCCTATATGATAAAGGCTTGACAATATCATTTTCCTACAAGCGTGCGGAAAAGTCCACTTTCCGCACGCATTAATACGGAAAAATAAAACTATCTAAAATCTTACAGATAAGCAAGATTTTATGTATTTTAGTTTGTAGGCTATTTCATGCAATATGAAAATTTCAAATTTTAGTTTTTTTCTCTTTTTTGTTTTTTTACTTCGTAATTTTTTAATATTTCAACTAAAAAACAAAAAAACATTTTTTTAATTACCCTGTATAATAATAATAAATGATTATGACAAGCCCAAACAACAATATGTAATCTTGGTGATTTTAAACATTCAGATTTTTTCTTCGTTTCCATATGAACAAGCAATTGCACAAATGAATTTTTAATACAAACAAGCATTTTTAATGAAAAGGCGTCATGGTATCTTTTTTTAATTAAATAAAAAAACCAACAAAAATAATTATTTAAAATGAGTAGTTCCGATGAGGAGCTCCAGATTCTATCCTGGATGCAGCAAATACCGTAAAATTTGAATTTATTACCAGCAAAATCTCGTGAAAAATATGAGAATCAATATAGTCATTTCGAAAACTGGTGCTCCAGCAAGGGGACAAAAAGTATTAAAGAAGAAGTGTTCTTGGCCTATTTTGCGGATTTGAAAAAACATATAAACCTAATACTTTATGGAGTAAGTACTCTATGTTAAAATGTGTCTCAAAGTAAAAAAAACCTTGATTTAAGTTCATATTTCAAGCTAACATCACTACTTAAACACCAAAACGTGGGATACCCCAAAAAATAAAAAACTTTCAGCAAAGAAGTTTCAAGATTCATGAAAGAAGCACCGGGTAATATTTACCTTCTAATAAGTTGCTAAAATTTTTGGGATTAGCCGGTGCTTGTAGGAGAGATGAACTTACAAAAATAATGATTGATGGATAATGAAAATTTGATAGTAAAAATAACACTTCCAAAATTTTTTAGTGTCCAATGAACAAATAACGGACTTATCTGCAATTGCCCGTAAATATGCAAATTTGCGAAAACCACATACCCCACACAGACTTTTTTTTCAGTATAAAAAAGGGAGCATGCAGTACGCAATGTGTGGGGAATAAATTCAATAGGTAAAATGCCTTCAGAAATTCTGCATACCTAAAATTAAAAAATCCAGAAGAGTACACTGGACATAGTTTTCGTCGATCCTTGCGACTATGTTAATTTTAAAGGAATTACCAATGTCAAGGGCGATTGGGGGCTGGAAATCAACGGCTGTAGCTGAGAGCTACATTGATGAATCCACAAATCAGAAAAAGGATATGTGGGGTAAAATATTGACCATGAACAACTCCCCTCCTGAGCTAAGTCAACCTTCATCAAGCCGTACAATAAGCGTTTCATAAGCCCCCCCTTTAAATGAAATTACAGGTTCTGCAATTAATTTACAAAAATGCAATAACTGTTCTTTTGTTGTAAATGTTATCAACAAATAATTCCCATTTATAAATATGTTGTAGTAGTTCTTTTAGATTAAACATAATTTAAAAAATAATCATTGCTTTAATATTGGTATTATCTGACGCTCGTAGGAAAAATTTTGTTCCTAACGCTTGCGCAAAGTGACTTTGCGCACTTGTTAGGAAAATAACTATATTGGATAAAAAAAGGTATTCTTTGTTTGACATCGATAAAATCAACTGTTTACGAGAAATAAAATATTATGATGGGTAAAGTTTCTAACATTATACAGAGTGTCTTCTAATTCAATGTCAATATTTGAAGAGGCAAATTTTAGTCCGACGTATGGTTTTCACCTAGAAAAATTAAATCTAGATATTTATCTGCATGTTGATATTCTTAAGCGATATTGTTATGATCATGCAAAGAAACGGTTTTTATTTTTTTTTTAAGCAAAAACCGTGCATATGATTAAAAATTTAATTTATTAAGAAACAAAATGTAGGCTTTCGGCCAAAAAAGTCAAGGATTTTTTCAAAAGAAGAAATACAGGGTGGCCGTCCATATTTTGACCCATTTTGATCGCGAATAACTTTTGAACAAATAAAGATATCAAGATGCGGTTTTCGCAAATATATTTATATTTCTTTAAAGTTTATTCTCATTCTTTACCTTTTTTGTGACATTCCATTAGCTCAAAAAAAAAATTTGGCATATTTTCCGATATAGGACAACTTTGTTATTTTAAATGGAACACCCTGTATATGTTTCAATATTTTTTAAAATTTAATCTTTCCCCTTTAAAAAAAGTAAACAAGCTATGGTTATCTTAAAAAATAACGCATTTATTTACCTCCAAAGAATTGACTGTATGTCGAATAGGAATATTATTTTAAAAGGATTTTGAAAAGTCGCCTGTGGGAAAAAAAGTTATCTCGTTTCCATAACAGCAACAAGCCTCATTTCAGCCATTGTTGGTCATTTTTGACAAGTTATTTTAATTAGAAGCGCAAAATGTTCTCGTTAAGCGAAAAAGGAAAATGTGTTATTATTTTGCTGAAACCAAATCAGTAAAAGAAACCCAGCGAAGATTTAGAAACATGTTTAATAAAAACTCCACCCACAAAAATTCAATTAAAATCTGGTACAGAAAAAATTTTGGAGTACAGGATCTTTAGCCCCTAAAAAGAAATTAGTAAACAATGAGAATTTGCTTAAAAAAAACGTTACAAATTCTGGGGATAATCAGGAAGATCCAACGTCAACAAGAAAAATCTCAATTCAGTCCATATTCCTAAAACTACAGTACAAAAATCATGAAAAAAGAACTTAAATTAAAGCCATACAAAATTCAAATGTTACAAGAAATAAAAGAAACTTTATTTTCCACAAAGGGTGGGAAATTTTCCGAAATTTTTTAAAATTTAAAATAAGGAAAAAATATACATTTTGGATAGACTAATAATGTAGACGAAGCCACATTTCACCTCAATGGAAAAGTAAATAAGCATAACTGCAGGTTTTGGGCAACAGAAAATCCTCGACAATATAACGAACACGTTGAAATTCCCAAAAGTCACAGTCTGGTGTGGTATGTCAAAGCAAAATTTATGGGCCATTTTTTTTCATGAACCAACTGTAACCTCTTGGACTTACGTTGATATGCTGGAAATATTTTTTATCCCCAATTGCCCAAAAAGAAAATCTATTGAATTTCGTCTATTTTCAACAAGATAGGGCTACACCACATTATGCTAAAACCAAAGGGTTCACTGACCAACGTTTAAAAGGTGGATTGGAAGAGAGGCCCTATTTCCTGGCCACCTCGTTACCAGATTTTACTTTTAGATTTTCTTGGGGGTATGTGAAAGAGAGGGGTTATAGTCCACTTCCCCAAAAATTTTGAGCAATTAAAAATTAATATCCGAAACATAATGAAAATATTCCTGAAGAATTTTTAGTCAATGGTTTTAATAAGTTTTTTCGAATTTAAATATTTGCGTCGAAGTCGGCGGAAGGCATTTTCAACATTTACAGTAGTTTTTAAAAGTAATGTAACCTTATTTAACTATTATTTGTAATCCAAACTTTGCATCTTTTTTTGTAACATATGAAGCAAATTTTTAATTGTTAAATAATATTGTTGGTCGACATGCAGTCAATTTTTCGAAGGTCAATAAATACGTTGTTTTGAGATAACCATAGCTTGTTACATTTTTTTAAAGGGAAAGAAATTTTGAAAATATAGAAACATATACAGGGTGTTCCATTTAAAATAACATAGTTGTCCTATAATGGAAAATCGGCCATTTTGTTTTTGAGCTAATGGAATGTCACAATAAAATCGTGAAGGTACGAGAATAAACTTTAAAGAAATATAAGTGCATCTGCAAAAACCGCATCTTGATACCTTTATTTGTTCCAAAGTTATTCTCGATTAAAATGGGTCAAAATATGGCCGGCCACCCTGTATCTACATTTATTAATGAAGCACCTGATGAAATATATCTTTTGATAAAAATTGCGACCATTTTCGGACTTGCTGGCGCCTGCAGACGAGAAGAACTCGCAAAAATGAAAACATCCGACATCGAGGACAAAGGCAACCTAATTGTTGTGAAGATTCCAGACGCAAAAAACTATACTCACGCACTTTCGTCCTGTCTGAAGAGATCAACGACGGAAAGTATTTGTTCTTATATCGGAAGTATACAGCATTACGGCCACCGACAACACATCAACGGTTTTCGTATATTTCAAAAGGGAATTTGCACAAACAAGCGTTGGGATCAATACATTTCGGAAGATGCCTTCTGAGATACAGCATTTTTAAAGTTTCCGAATCCAGAGCTATATACCGGTCACAGCTTCCGGCGATCTTCTGCAACGTTACTTGCAAATTCCGGAAAAGGACTCATAGATATAAAGCGGTTAGGCGGTTGGAAATCGACAACGGTAGCCGAGAGATACATTGAAGAATCAACAGGCTACAAAAAGGAGTTAAGTTAAAAAAATTAAACTGCAACAAGCAAAAAACTCTCAAGAAGCCAGATGAAATGTCCTGTTTCACAGACGATGTTCAATCAGCTAAAACACAAGATTTCGTCTTAACATCGAGCAGCGAACCATCATCGACGTTCCTAAGAAATTAATTGAAATCGGCCATAAACCTTGAACATGCAACTTATTGTACTTTTAACATTAATATTGTTAATAATTAATAATAGTTTTTTTTTGTATAATCAGTCAAAATAAAAATTTAATTATTTACTTTGGATTTTTAATTTTTACTGAAATATTTGATATTTCTAATAATCATATTCTTTAATAAAACGCTCGTAAAAAAAGTATTCGCAAGTAGAAAAAGGATTGTTCATAATCCTTGCGCAAAGTGACTTTTCCGCATTTAAAGCTTATCCGAACTCCGCTTCGCGTCGTTCGTCTAACTGCTTTGGCGTGCGGAAAAGTATCACTTTGCGCACTTATTAGGAAAATAACTATATTTCTCGTAAACAGTTGATTTCATCCATGTCAATCAAGAATACCTTTTTTAGTTTAAGGTTAAAGCTATCCAAAAATAATATTGTTGAGTCTTTATCATACAGGGTGTTAGAAAAATTGTTATTATTGTGTCAGAGCTAGTCCGTCCCTGGCAAACTAAATAAGCCAAATATGATTTAATGGGTTCATTTTAAGAAGACTTATGTAGTAACCTACATTTAAAAAAACATTATATTATTTAGTATTTTACAAGTTATTAAAAAAAAAACGATTGCCAGGGCCTCCGTTATGTTTATGGAAACTTGTCAGGTTTTCTATCAGATTCCAAGAGATTGTCCACATATTCTGGGACACCCTGTATAGTTATGTGGATCCCAGACCATGAAGACTTAGGAAATAAGGAACAGACAGCATTTTAAATTCTAATGCAATAATAACTTTAGAAAATTAAGTTTGCAATCAGATTGCAAACTTCTAAAATATCCCCTAAACATACGATATTTTCGCCCCTGTTTCAGAGCGTTTCAAGGAAAAAATGTTCAGTTTTCAGAATGTTTCCCTTACTTGTATCCTAAAACCAACTTACATACCAAACTACTCCCTCGGGAAGTCTCTAGCGTTTTTCAAAGTCGAATATCTCAAAAACCGCTTGAGATCACTGGCTCAATTTTTTCACAGGCAATAAGTATCCTTATGTAAATTTGCATATCAAATCTCATACCTTTACGTGAAACGATAACAAAGTTATGCCAAAATCAATTTTAAAGTACCTATTTCTAATCTAAAAATCTAATCTCGAAGGACCAAAAAACAATCAAATAACATACCGAGCATTTGGTTGTTTTCCGCAGAAACAGCGTTCAAAGTTTTGCTCACTATGGCTTCCTCGTAACTGGGCGGGGGCGGCAAATTTCGATAAAAATTTCGATCCAGTTCACTGTTGTTACACACTAATTGATAAGTATTATCGTGCTGCAAACTCAGATACATCTGAATCGGATTCGGATAATTGGGCCACCATTTTGCGATTGATTCTCCATCGGCCATTTTATAGTTCCATTTTTTTATAAATTTGATTTATTTCGAATTCTCTCGACACTCTAGTACACACACACACGTAAGAAAGAATACCTCTTTAATAAGAACCTTTATGGCGAATTCAATATATTTTAATATCATTAATCGTACAATTATTTACGCAATAAAAATTGATATAGGTGGCGTTATAATCGCATTGCAAGAATACCTGACTGTCTATAGATAAGCTCCGAACCTTACCATTAAATACCATAACTGGTAGGTAATGAATTAGTCATAATAAAATATCTTTGGCGATAAAAGAATTCTTGAAGTTGATTATGACATTGTTATTCGTGGAAAGAAAGGTACCCCCGTATGGGTATATCTCTATCCTACATACTGTTCATATTCCTGAAAATGAACCGTTTAGTTGGGAGGAAAACTTCCTCAAATTTCTCATGCAAAGGGAATTTTGTTCATGGGTTACCTCCAAAAGTCCAAAACGTTTTGGACTAGCTAAATGTAAAAATTGGTAAAAAAAAAATCTGGTTTACAGAAGAATAAAATCCTTTAAAAAAAAACGCAATTTCTCACAGCTCTAAAATCCACCCCGAAAATTAGTAAAATAAAGTACGAATTGTTGCAACATCAACCCTATTTGCCAGATTTAGGTTCTTCTGATTTTTGGCTGGTCTCACATCTCAAAAATTCATAGGTGAAAGCGTATTTTGGCAGTTCTGGATTCTCACATCAGGCGGTCTATTTTCCAATCTAGGATACACCAAGGAAGTTTAAAGGTGTATGGAAGCCCAATACTGTAGAACAAAATTGACCGGGCGTGCAGGGCAGCTGGAATAGGGGGATTGGCCCCGCGGAGTTTGCGCAATGAATAGTAGGTCAGAGCCGGACTTCCATAATTCTTTGTTACTATCTATAAAGTTGACATCATCAAATGTGAAATTCAAACATTCACTGTTTTTTTTTATTTTTTTCACAAAATTGTTGGTTATTAAATTATACTACTATAGAATATTTAAAATTATTGCGTAATATTGGATTTTATACATCTGATATAATATGGAAAAAATAGATGGCGCCATTTTACAGCCTTCTATTTAAATGGTCGATATTTTGGGATTTTTGTATTTTTACCAAAAATCTTAGTAAATAAACAAAAAAACGATTTTTTAAAATAATTCAAACATTGTATGATAGTTTCATGCACTTATCACCAATTTTGTGATAAAAAAGGGCAATAGTGTAAATAAGTTTAATCTAATCTAAGATTCTGGTTGTACATTAAAAAGTGAAAATTTTATACTGCTTTTTAGCATATACTTTTCACTTATAACAAACATTCAGACAGAATAACATGGTTAAAAATGTTTAAGTAACCTTTGGTGCCTAAGTATCCATTGTAACAGTATCCGTTAAATAGTATCGAGCTGAAAAAGTTGATAATATAAGATTAAGAAACCAAAAATCTAATTTAATGTTAAACAAATACAGGAAGAGCAAAAATTAATTTTAACATATAATTGTACTTTCTTTCATTCAATTAGAGGGACATGTATATAATAAAATTTGCCTGGTCTGCCCAGTAATTAATAAGTTTGATCCTTTAAAAGAATGTACTAAATTATTAAATGAAATAAAGTACCTAAATGTAAACCTTTTTTATAATCCACAGAAATACACAAACATTATGGAAATCATCTAAAAGATAGTTAAGATTGCCTTACTTTTCTCACTGCTATTTTCTATGAAATTTTTATTTTCTATTATTCATAATTGATATATTATTATTTATTCGGTTACCTAACGTTACGCCTCGTAAAAGCACCTAATTTAAATAAGAAATACTTACCTAAAGTAAAAATGCCGGGTATGTTACCCTTGGATTTGCAAGACAAAACCGTACAACATCTAGTCATTTTGTTACGATATTATAAGTAACAAACAATAAACACAAGATTATAGTCCCAATTTAATAAACACTAATTACTAAAATAAGGAGGTTTTTATCAATCCAAAAACGTATTCCGGCTCTCATAAAGTATAATGTGTTGCCTAACTCACACTGATTTATCAGTGTGTAAGTAGGTAAATCTGCTGTCATATCCTCGTGATAGTCCGCTGAAGACTGGGCAATGTTCTTGGCGGGAGCGGCGCGCATTTGGTACAAACCATTTTCATTCCCTGCATGCAAAATGATAATTCTCTTTCCTCTTGAGAAAGGCGCTTTTAAACAACAATTTTTTGGTCATCCCCCCATCCACTGCGAACAACATCGTGGGTATCGAACCATGTCTCTTAAGTAGACTATAGGTTTGTTTAATTCACGACATTCTTTTATTTTTCAAAGATAATCTCACGCAATCGAACTATTCGCTGAGATTCCATTATAGCATTCTAGTTTTTTGTGTTTAAAACCACAACTTATTAAAACATTACGTAGTGTTTCTTGACACTTGTAGTTATAACTTGAATACTTTTTAAATTTTTTTCCTGAATCATTTGTAATGTTGGAACGGTATTCTGTTTGTAAAAACCATAAACAGTCCGCCGAATAACATCTCTGTCGCCATCTTCAATTTTCGAATTTTCCTTTGGTTCGTTTTCGTTTCCTCCTGATCAATTTCCCCTTCCTTAATCACACGAAAAATTGTAGCATGTGACAATTTAGTCAATTCACAAATTCTTTTAATAATGTACCTACTAGAGTTTTCTACATTTTCCCCTTTAAACACTCATAAATATTCAAAACAAGTCTTTGGCACTGAACATTAAATCTTTGTTTTTAAATTCGGTATATTCATATTTAACACTTCTTGTAGCTCCTTCTTGTTTCGAAAAGTCCCAAAAAAGGCCACTTAATATCTTAATTTTAATAGTTAAAATTTAGAAACGAAAGTAAAGTTTTAAAAAAACATGAAAACCACAAATATCCACAAACGCCACCTATGTTTTTGAACTAAATCTGCAGGTGTTCGAAACACGGGCTTCTCGGGTCGGTCTATATGGTCAGCGCAAATAATTATAAAGGTTCCCCCCCCGTATTTTTTTTGCGATTGTTTAACTTATACCGGAACTAATCAGTAATAATATGCTATTTACTTCTTATACTTTATTTACATGAAAGCAAGTAATACCGATCGGTCCTGGTATAAGGGTTTAAAAAAAAATGAATCAATTCAGAATGATTCATATAACACATTAAATTATTTCGTAAAATTTTTTGTTATTGCGCAGAATCGGCGGGGCCAACTCTGACAGTTATTTTCATACTGGGCTGGACATTTTTTGATCGAATGGGCCATTACTTTTGGGTTTTTACCAAAAATCTTTATTTATTTATAAAGATTTTTTGGTAAAAATATAAAACTCACAAAAATATCGACCATTTAAATAGAAGGCTTCTTTCCATATTACATCAGATGATATAAAATTCAATATTACACAATAATTTTAAATATTTTATAGTAGTATCGTTTAATAACCAACAATTTTGTGCAAAAAATTAAAAAAAAAACAGTGAATGCTTGAATTTGACTTTTGATAATGTCAACTTTATAAATAGTAACAAAGAATTATGGAATCCGGCTCTAACCTATATTCATTGCCAAACCCGCGGGGCCAACCCCATTCCCGCTGCCATGCACGCCTGGACAATTTTGTTCTACAGTATTGGGCTTCCACACCTTTAAACTTCCTTTTCTAAAACCCGTTTGGTATAAAAATCAAATACGAAATTGATTTACACTTTGTTCCACTTTTTAGTCCTACACTTTCTTACTCTATTCTGCTCTGAACTTGATAACGGCCTGGTATAGGGCAAGTCCTTTATTCCATTGATAAAAAGTACGCCGAATTTATGCGCTAAACGTCAAATGACGTCATGAGAAGTTCTGATGGAACAAATTAAAACGAAATGTTTAAAAAAGCTCGCTATTTGTTCTGCAACTGTCAATGCTCAGCTGATTGTTGTGTTTCTCTTCCGTATTTATTTATATTTTTTTGTTCAAGTATTTTATAATAACGCTTTAATGGAATCCATCGGACTCTTCAGCGGTAGTTTAAAAACGGTTTGATGAATTAGCGCTTAATGCGCTGGATCCATCGATGCAATTAAAAACTTGCCCATAATGTCTCTTAAAAATCATGAGCATCAAAAATTTGGATTCTGGAATGTCATGTCACTGGGGTAGTCCGTAGATAGCGCCCTCTACCAGCAACATCAAAAGCATGGACGAATTTGAATTTCTCGTTTCATGTCATGTCATTTTAAGTTATTACGAAAAAACAAGAACAAAATTAAAAGTTTGACACCCTGTATCTTAGTTATTATCAACTTTGGAATAAGGCAAGTTAACGTTAATTGCAGTATTTCGACCTAAGGAATCTGCTGTTGCTCTGTGCGTGTACCATTACTTCGGGATTGGTAAAATTGGAAAAGTATTATGATAAATAATAATTTATTTAAACGAATATTTGTTAACTTTTTTGCTCCGTAATGTATTCGTGCATCATGGAAACGAGAGAAAAATATAAATATTGTCGTTTTCCAAGAGGTGTGTCTAGACAGGTTTGGTTTTAATGAAATTTTCTGCCAAAGCAGAATTGACATTCTTTGGCGAAGCAAGTTGTGCGCCTTGTTCCGTGTATCAAAAATTGTAATTTGGACCAAATAATATGCACCATTTATTAATAAAACATGATATTGGTCGGTTAAATGGAGACAAAGTTGTGCAATTTTATGCTGATCAAAATTCCACCCTGAAAGTTTAAAAATTTCAAGTACTTCCAAAGACTTTGGAAAAACAAAAAACAAATTTTACATTCTCATTGCTACTTTTCCTGTTTGGCTTAAAAAATAAGTGTTATCTAGGATTTTTTAAACGAGCAATCCCAAAAAAACCCGTTTCGTCCCAAAATTTGAGGCTGCCATCATCAACTTTGTTTTTTTAAATACGGGTCTGGATTTTTTAGTACGGATTTTGAGAGCTTTTAGGATCCCAACAGCAATGATATTCCACACTTATTTGGAAATAGTTATTTTTCTAACAAGTGCGAAAAGTTATACTTTTCCGCACGCGGATGCCAATACAAGAACGACGCGCAGAGGAGTTTGGGTAAGCAGCCAAGAGCGAAAAAGTTACTTTCCGCAAGTGCTAGGAACAATATTTTTTCTACAAGCGAAAGGAAAAACCAATATAATTTTAAATATTTATGATTAAAATATTATTTATTAACAAAAGAATTTATACACTAATTATTATTATTAACATTTATAGTAAAAGTGCAATTGGTCGCGTTTGGCAAATTTATTGCTGACGCGAGTTGCTTTTCTGTAGAAAACGTTGACGGCGGCGGCGTTGGGTTCTTGATGAGCCAATCTTTTGCAACTATGGAAGTAGTTTCTTAAACCGAGAGGTTTAGTACATTGGAAGATGGCATTGACGGTTGTTTCTGGATAGTGAAAGGTGTTTCGGTAAAACTAATTATTTTGTTTGAAATATCCTTTCTAAAATTTGTTGAATTCTCGAGGCCTTCAGCGACTGATGTAGACTTCCAGCCTCCAAGACGTTTAAGGTTGAATATTTGTTCTCCGGAATTTGCAAGAAATGTTGCAGAGGACCGGCGAAAGCTATGCCCAGTATACAATTCCGGGTTAGGAAGTTTGAGATAGGCCGCTATTTCCGATGGCATTTTTCCGAAGGTATTAATGCCGATACATTGTATTATAGTTCACAAAAAATCGCCTATATGATGTTGTCGGCTTTCTTAAACTGGCATACTTTCTATATAGATTCAAAAATTTTCCATTTTCGGCATTTCCAGAAATGACAAAGCTTCTGGAATGTGTATCAATATTAAATTTCCTTGGTCTTCAATATGGTCCAGACATATTTTTGTTAACTCCTCTCTACGACATGCGCCCGCTAAGCCAAAAATCGTAGTCCCTTTTATATAAATAAGTAACATCTGGCGCTTCATCCATGAATTTCGATATTTCTTCTTTTAAAAAGACTTTAGCCTTTTTGGGTCCAACCAACGCTTTGTTTTTTAAGGAAGGCCAACACTTTGAAAAACTTGCTTGAATCTATGTTCTTTCGTAACTTAATAATACATTTTAGTATAGAGTATCTAGACCATAATGTATTGGGTTTACATGTTTTTGATAAATAAGAGAAATAGGCCAGAAAAATATTTTCTTTAAAAGACTTCATACCCTTACTTTAACATCAGCCCTCAAACATTACAAATTCTTTTTCGTACCTGTGACGAGATTTAATGGGCAGGAGATCTATACTTGCTATTTCTGCTGCTTCGATAATCGATGCTAATAAATCGTCGTCAGAATCCATTGAAAATGTTTCTCCAATTTGTTTAAAAAATGCGTGACAGAAAATTAATTTTTGATAGATGCATAAACAATTAGTTGGTTGCTATAGATTTTTTGATAATGTATATGGAGTTATTAAAAATATGCAATTACATTTGGTAAATTAGGATTATTTTATTTATTAATAGCTATTTATGTATCAAGGGCGTTACTGGGACTATAATGCCCTGAAGGTCGGGGATTTCGACCTGATGGGCATTATAGTCCAGTAAAGCCCGTGGTGCATACAATGCTTTATGTTTTACCCAGAGTTTTTCAATGACTAATTACATTATTTATTCGCAATATAAAAAATAAGTTGCACCTGTACCTGTATACGTAAGTAGATAATGACTGGTGTTAAGTTTGACTTTGATGTTTCTGTCAGTTAGTCAGTTGGCATTTTTTATTTAACGATTTGCTCAAAATGGAAAAAATTCCACAAAATATAAGAGAAAAGGCATAAAAGCGACCGAAAATCTTTTTCCAGTTAAATCAAGGCAACAGTATGATCGGGAGTATGGCATATTTGGTATTTGGAAAGATGCGAACGCAATTCTTCAAATAACCGAAAACGTTTTAATGGCATATTTCCAGGAACTGGTAAAGTTATTGATTTTATTTTAATACATATGTTTAACAAACTTTATTATTTTTAGTCGGAAAAATACAGTCCGAACTCTCTCTGGACCAAGTATTCCACCCTAAGGTCTACGTTGATGGTCTATGAAAATATAGACATTTCGCAATACCATCGTCTCATATCTTTTTTAAAAGTTAGTCGAAAGGATACGTCCCGAAGAAGTCTAAAGTTTGGAAGGAGAAAAATTATTAAAATTTATTAAGAAGGCTCTGATGATTATCTACTTGGTACACAAAGTCATATTGGTAATGGGTGTTTTTGGAGGTTTTTAAAACGAGATGAGTTGGTCAAATGACCATTGATGACATTGAGATAGAGGAACAGGTTATAAAGGTACCAGAAACTAAAACTTCAACTTCAAAAAGTTTTACTATCATTGAAGAAGATTTAGGCGCTTTAAATTTAATAAAAAAGTACACAACATTAAGACCAGCAAAATTGTAATTTTTCGCACGTAGATTAGTGCGGAAAAGTATAGTTTTCCTCAGGCTTGCAAAATTTTTTTTTTAATGGTTTTCTACCAAAAATCTATTATCTGTCTCTCTTTTTAACACATAATTTCTTATGGAAATTGCCATTAATATGAATTTTTTGAATGAGTGCGATACATCATTGGTTTTGGAATTTCCTACATTTTTCCGCACACCCTGTATAAACGCACGTATGATATGAACTATACACTTTTTACTGTGTAGGTAATATTTACATATTTATGCAGGAAATTATCTCAAAAATGAAAAGTGTTGTTATGAAACGGATGATCAATTTGCAGCAGGAAACTACGTAGTAAACAATTACTGCCTTTATCGTAAATACAAAGTATTTTCAATACGAGATACTAATATTTATAAAAAATCTCTTCTTACGTTTTGGGGTTAAAGTTAAAGGATCATTTTATTTACTTTGCTGTAAATACTGTGCTAGGAAAATATATTTTAACACAACAGAAATGTTCTGGAAGATTTTTGGTTGGTTCGTAAATGTATAATATTTCCTGCAATTGAAGGCGAAACGTTGAAAACTGATTTAATTTTTTTGCGAAATATATTGATGTTGCAAAAAAAATGGTAGAGACCATTTTTGTACATTTCGAGGTAATCTTCAGTTTTTGTCTGAACAAAAATTCTGTAATTCCCATATTTTAGCAGATATTCGCGGGAAACTCATTTTTAGGACTTTGCGGGGCATTTTCAGCGGGTTCCCACGTCGAAATCGTGAGAAACTTTACCTGGCTCGAAGGCATCCGCGAAGGCCTAAGAATTGCGCCACATATGAAAACTGTACAGATTTATTTACAGCTTTGGGTACTTTCATGTCTTCAGTTACTGGACTTAAAAAAGACAACTTAACAAAAAATGTATGAACTTGTCTTAAAAGTCAATAACCATGATTATAAATACAACTGACCAATGGAGAGACTTATTCTTAATTTATTTTTGATTATGTCATTCTTAAACCACAACTTTCAATATCTTTTAAAATAAAAATTTGGGGAACCCAATTTTCGTGCGATAAAAAAATATAGAAATTATTCCAAGTCGTTAAACCTACACACCAGTTAAATTGCGATTGGAGTTGCGGATGTGGTAGTGGTACTCTTATCTCAAAATGATTCATTTGAATATTGCTTACTACATTCATAAAATTAACGCCGATTTTTTAAGGCCAAATTTAATCAATTATGAAATAAGTTTTTACGCAGTAAAAACCAGCTTAAATGAAGCCAATGCAATTATTATTTAACAAATTTTTGATTTCGGGGGTTAAATTTTTGAAAATTCACCCTTTCGAAGGGGAAATTTAAGCCTTAATTCACAGTTTTATTTTTAATTTTTAACTTAATAATGTTATAGTGTGTCGATGTCCTGTTTACATACAGTGTGTCCCAAATTGGTCCTACATGTATTGGTAACTCGGGAACCATTAGAGCTACAGTGTTGGTTAAATAAGGAAAGTTTTAAACAATTTAATTGCAAAATTAAATCTGCTTCCAGATTTTATTTATCTCTCATCTTTTGCCTGTAGCTCGCAAACTACCAATTTTACGGTTTTAAGATTACTACATTATTAAAACACTTTTTTAAGAAGAATTTAATTTAAGTCAAAATATTTTTCTAACTTTATTTGTTTTTGAGATATTTACCCAAACTTTAAATTTTTATACGGACGCCATATTGGATTTTTACATTTTTAAAAACAGCTCTTCAAGAGCTTTTCATTGATGTATCACAAGTCTAGGTTTTCAGATTGCTTAAGCTCTAAAAACGATAATTTTTGTTTATTTGATAGTAGGCTTAGACTAGACTGCGTAATGGCCGCCCCTTTTCATAAAAAAACAAATGATAAGCATCTTATAATTTAAATAATGTAAATGTCAAAATTAGCGTGCATCTTAATTTTCGTTTAGAAACGCCTTCAACAAAAATTCAAGTTTTGATTATTTTAAGTATTTACAATAATGGCTCTTAATTATTCCAATGATGAAAAGGTGGATATGCTAAAAATTTATTTTAAATCTAACAGAAATACAGAAGCTGCAGCACTTGCATACGAAGAACAATTTCCGGAGCGGCAACAACCTAACCAAAGACATTTTAGATTCTTAGTTAGCCTATGGATCTTTTGTGAAACCGAATCCCAAAACTTATACAAAAAATAATAAAGCAAGAGCGACAATTATAATGGAAAACGTTAATGATGATCCCACAACATCGGTTAGAAAAGTGGAAGAACAGACAACAATTCCTAAGTCATCTGTGCATCGGTCTTTAAAAAAACACCGTTTTCATCCATACAAACCACGTATTGTCCAGGGTCTTCAGGGGAATGATTTTAATAGACGAATCACCTTTAGTCAATGGTTTATTACTAAATGTTAACAGATACCCAATTTCCAATCCAAGGTTCTCTGGATAGACGAAACCCGGTTTACAAATTGTGGAATTTTTAATAGGCACAATTATCACTGCTGGGATACAGAAAATCTACATAATTTAGAAGAAAGACGGCTACAAACAATGCACCTTTAATTTACGTCTCACAATTAGATAAAACATTTATTTTTTCTGTTTTAGACAACCGTTTAATTGGACCATTTATTTTTGAAGAAACTCTGAATGGAGATAGAGGCATTTGCAACTCCTGCAAGAAAAGATTTTACCGGCCATTAAAAATACAGTTCCGCCAAATAAAATGAATAATTTGTGGTTCCAGCAAGACGGATGTCCAGCGCACAGTACCAGGGAGGTGATGGAGGTCCTTAAAAATACTTTTAATGACAACATAATCTTTAATAATGGGCCAATTGCTTGGCCAGCTAGATCACCGGACATCACACCCCCTGATTTTTACCTATGGGGACACGCAAAAAATGAGCTGTACAAGTTTTCTCCGCCGAAACTAGGCTGGAACTAGGACACAGGGTACGGGATGTGTTTGTTTTCATCAACCGAAATACGTTACGCCAAGTAACCCGCAAGGTGTTGGAAAAATGCGAGAAATGTGTGGAAAATGGAGAAAGACATGTACTGTGATTTTATTTTCTTGTTTACTGATACATTGTTGTTTTACAGCTGTGTTTAATTATTATCAGTTTAAGGTAAAATTAGGAAGTATTTAGTTTTGCAAAAAGCATCACTTTTTTTGTATCAATTTTGAATTTCGCTCTCACAAAAGATCCATAGGGTAACAAGTTCATCACTAAGAATCTTTTGTTTTTTATGAAACGGGGCGGCCATTACGCAGTCTAGTCTAAGCCTACTATCAAATAAACAAAAATTATCGTTTTTAGAGCTTAAGCAATCTGAAAACCTAGACTTGTGATACATCAATAAAAAGGTCTTAAAGAGCTCTTTTTAAAAATGTAAAAATCCAATATGGCGTCCGTATGAAAATCTAAAGTTTGGGAAAATATCTCAAAAACAAATAAAGTTAGAAAAATATTTTTACTTAGATTAAATTCTTCTTAAAAAAGTGTTCTAATAATGCAGTAATCTTAAAACCATAAAATTGGTAGTTTGCGAGCTACAGGCAAAAGTTAAAAATGCACCATTTTGGTTTTTCTTAATTATCTCAAAAACAATAAAAGATAAATAAAATCTGAAAGCAGATTTAATTTTGCAATTAAATTGTCTAAAACTTTCCTAATTTAACCAATACTGTAGCTCTAATGGTTCCCGAGTTACCAATACATGTAGGACCAATTTGGGACATACTGTATTATGCACCCTCGAATTGCTGTGACTCCTGCTTGACGAATTGCACTGATGATGGTTTTTACCGAAAGCGCCTTGTTAGGATATTTGTTTGAATAAAATTTTGCACGAAATACAGAGTTTTTTCTTTTCCTATTTGTATTTTTATTATTTCTGATATACAGTGTGTCTCGCTTTTCATGAATACACCCTAATATATCAGTTATTAATAATGCAATTTTCTTTAAATTTTGGTGGTGATTGCATGTTGGAAATATGAAGTATTTGGCATAATGAACACTTTTATTTACATTGGCGTGCGGTCTTGGGGGTAAAAAAGACTTGATTTTTTGGAAAATGTGTATTAGAGCTTATTTTAAATTATTTTTCTGTCAGATTTAAAAACAGCATCCGCAAAAACCCCTTAATTCATATTTTTAAAGTCTCAACAGATGGTTTTAGCAGAAAAAAACAAATCCTTTAAAACTATTATATCAAAATTATAAAAAACATTATTTTAGATTTCTGCATTTGCAACATAACTACCGTCTAAAACAATACACTTTTCAACAATTCTTCCTAAACGTACATTTACTTTTCTTAAAGTTGGGCGAGTAATTTCCCGACAGGAAACTACAGAAAAAATTAGTTCTGGTTAGTCAAGAAATTACTTTACAAACTTTAGGAATTTTTGAAAAGTGTATTGTTTTAGAGGTAGTTATGTTGAAAATACAGAAATTTGAAATAATGTCATTTGAAATTTTGGTATAATTGTTTTAAATAGAATATTTCACTCATGTATAAATTTTCCCATAAGACACGTTAAAAATCAACAAATTTCAGCCTAGACAACGTGGTATTTCCACTTACTTACAAACATAGAAAAATCGAACTTGTTTGTTTGTATTGTCAATAAGAAACGTCAAAATCAGTCAAAATGAGTCGATTTGGTCATGTACACAATGAAGAAATAGATAAAGTAATTAAAAAAACGATTTCAGTTATAGTTTTAATTAGGTTGCATAAAATTGAAAATTGTATGACAAAAAAAACCATTTTAATAGTATTATACTCTATATTTCTCCATTCTAGAAATATTCTCCCTAAATACCGCTCGTGCATAAAAATTAACCAGATAATTTTTATTCAAGCTTATTATACAAATTCTACGCGTTCTTCGAACTCGTGGAATTATAAATAACAAGCTTTCATAAAAATTATCGGTAATTTTTTTAGGCTCTCGTGGTATTACCCCCGAGAATTTATTAAAAAAGTGCCAAAATAAATAAAAAAAAATTTCTGCTAAAATCAGCACTTAAGATTTTAAAAATATGAATTAAAATTTAAAATAAGCCCTAATATACTTTTTCAAAAAAATCAAGTCTTTCCCCCCCCTTCATGACCGCACGCCAATGGTAAATAAAAGTGTTCACTATGCCAAATACTTCATTTTTCTAACATACAATTACCACCAAAATTTAATCATCGCATTATTAATAACTGAGATATGGGGTGTATTATAAAAGCGGGGCACCTAACTCGATATTGTTATAAAACTAAAATAATATAAGAAATTTTTTATCGGATAATAATTACCATTCAATCAAAAAATTTTAAAAAAGGCATTAGTTACAACATCACGAACGAAAATCATTTTTCGAATAGGTCTACCCACTCGTAAAAAGTTAAATAAAAAACGTCAAAATGATATTCGAATCAATTTCGATGGAATTTTTTAAGCGACTTTCACATCAGAAGGAGTAAGGACAAAGTCTAAGGATGTTTTAAAAAAGTCTGTCACTTAAGCGTGCTGCGTAAAATTTCCCCTTGCCCAACAAGATCTTACATGATAGACACATGGATTTCCGGTCCACAGCTGATCTTCTTTCCTTTGTCTTCAAGGAACAAGTCCCTTGGTTTCTTGGTGAATCCCAGACGTTGCTCTTGACATATCCAAAGCTTTATCAGGCGGAAACGGGCTCTTAACAAACTTTCTTCTTACGATCTTCCAACTAAGCTTTGCTCTTGGCTCTCCAGTTTTTCTTTCTAATCGCCGTATATCAGTTACTATAATGGTCATTCTTCCAGCTTCTACCAAATTAATACTGGGGTGCCCCAGGGCTCAGTGCTGCACCCCCTTTTCTTCTACACATTAACCATCTTCTCTTCTACAATCAATCCCCTTCATGGTTTTTCTACGATAGCTCTCCACTCTAGATTCAATTTCTTAAGCCACCATGTAATTCTGATTTGGAAAACAAGCGCAGGTCAATGCAGATATTTTCTTTCAAAGACCTCAAAACTTTTAAAAATCTTTTTTAACCGAAAACACAGTCATGTTCACTATCCGGAAAAACTGCAATGCTTATCCATTACAATGAGCGGCCAATTCTGCAGAACAAAGAACTTTAAATCTTGTCGGCGTTACTTTTGAAAACCTCCTGGCGCACTTACATCTATGTAGCTTCAAAAAAGGGGTTCCTCTTTCGACCCCCAAATAGTTTCTTCTTTAATCTGTAACTCTGTATATGTCCCAAATTAGACCTTTTTTTGAATATTTTTTTCATGTCTG
>JAHBCN010014105.1:0-23304 GCA_019359885.1 Listronotus oregonensis
GGTGTTGTTTTACAGAGAAAAGAAGCTGCTTTTGGTAGAAGGCTTAAGAATTTTTAATAACCCAGATATGAATTTCCAAAATTGCCTGCTCTCATCTTTTTTTTTCTAAATATTAATGTTTTTCTTCTTATTTGGCCCTATAGCTTTTGTTCCTGTGGATTTATGTATATTATACAATATGGTATTAAAAAGAATGCATATTTTTCGACTTTTAAAATGGTCAAGGTTGAAGTACGTAAAATTAATAGTAATCGAGATATGGATTCTTAACTGGGGTTGGTAAATTATTTTTTATTACTTTTTAAGTTTTGCCCCATAACTATTTTTTACGTAAATTTAGGTAAAGGTGTTGCTTTACGCAAAAAAGCGGTTGTCATGTTAACTAAACGAAACATGAAGAACATTCTTTATATCAAAGCAGTTACATATATTTACCTCTATCCAATCCTCAATATTCTGACATACAGCTTCGTTATTTGGGCTGCTAATTACGCTACCTGAAAGAATAGGCTAGAAAAAGTTTACAAATTTGTTAAATTTTTGTTGTATAAACACTATTTTTTATACTCACGGTCGAAAGACCGATTTTCCTTTCATTCAAAAGCTGAAACGGGACGAGAGTACGCAGTTCTGTCACCGAGAATCCTCGTTTCTCTTGGGGTCTTGTTCTCTGAACCAAGGATTTTAACACTAAATAGCAAAAACTATAGGCTAATGAAGAGTAGGAAATAGATTAAAAAATATATATATATATATATATATATATATATATATATATATATATATATATATATATATATATATATATATATATATATATATATATATATATATATATATATATATATATATATATATATATATATATATATATATATTCCAATAAAACTTCGTAAATTTATATAATTATTTTTTTAGCTGTCAAAAAAAATAAACTTATTTTAAAATTACAAATTAAAAAACGCGCTTATAAATTACTGATCATTTAACTTTTCCCAAAAGTTTTGTTTACGACTGAATGCAAGTAACATTTTTATTAATAATCAATAGGAAAATAACCCATTACTTAATGCTTTAATAAAATGAAATGACAGCACAAACATTTAAAATAATCGCAACAACATACTGCTTGTACCGTTTTTTTTTTATTTTCTCAAAATGATAAGTAACTAAATCACAATTGCCATTGGATCATAAAACATTATTATATTAATTTTGTTTTCAATATAACACAACAAGAAGTTAATTTATTTGTAGAAAAGCTTCAGAATATTTTAAAAATTATGATTTGTTTTACTACAATTGGTAACAATAATTTTGTCATTATTTTAAAAAAAATTTCCACAAGAATTCGCTGTTGGTTTCCCACCCATTGCTTAATAAGTATTGGCGTAAAATTATTAATAAAATAGTTTATGATAGATGCTTATATTAAAAGAGGTTTAATATCAAGAAAGTTTAAGCGTATATTTGCGAAGTTATATAAGGTGTTTTTACTCTAACTTCAAAGTCTTTAAGTGCACTTTAAAACAAACAAAGAGACCGTATATATGAGATTGAGTTTAGTTTTACACTTTTTCATTAAATTTTTGTGTTGTGGTCACTGTTTGTTTTACTTTTTGAAATATAATGCGTGGGGGTGTAATATTTGCAAAGAAATAATTAAAAAAAAAATGTTCATGTAACTTTTATTTTTGTTAATAACATACTGCAAAATTTACCTAAAAAATTTATAACTTTGTTTAAGGATACAGCAAATTGACTAGGTGCACCAAATAAAGATGGAACTATGGTTTTGGTCAGCTGTGCATTAAGCATGAATTCTCTACCGAAAAACAAACATATATTTTTAAATAGCTCTAAGTGGGTATATAAGTTATAACCAAGAACAGTTCGTTTTTCTGATAATGTTGCGGATATTGCTCTATTTTTTACCAATTTCGATTACATTCAGAAAATTTCATTTTGTTGTTGCCATTAAATTATAATACTTTAAGATTACCAACAGGTTTCCGAACTTTTCTACCTTGTAGACTTACCATGTTTCTGTTTTTCTAACCTAATATTGTATTTTCGTTAATTTATCAACTTTTAATGTGTTTTGGACAAGTCATTTTGAAAATTTAAATTTCTTAACCCCTTGCAGGCTGGGGGCGATCTCTGGGGGTAAATAGGTTAGGTTTAAAGTGAGTGGACTTTTTACGCCCTCCACCGCGACCGCTCGGTCTATTGTGGCTCACACATTTTTATGTTTCTCCCAACAGTATCAGACTTTCAACAAATCCGATATCAGATTGGGAGAGAGTTCTTACATCTCCTTTTAGTGGTGTCGCTACCGAACACGAGCACAATATGTGTTCTGGTGTCCCTGTCTCCTGGAAAGTATGACGAGCAGACGATTAGATCCGGCATGCCCTCCTCTCCTGATTTAGTGACGTGGGTAGCTACCAGGTCCTTGTTACAGGAACCAGATGTTCCTTCTGAGGCCGTTTCTCCGCCTTTCACTATAAAAACGGTTCTATCCGTTTTCTGTTTAAAGCCAGGGAACCCTTTTCCCTACAAAAGCGGTTCTGTCCGCCTTTTGTTTTTATTCAGGGATCCCTTCCTAAGCACCTGTTTGTTCTTGATGGATTAGCCCTTTCCCGTAAAACAGGCGCTTGTGACTTTCGGGGCACCTTTCGAAACTTTTTTTCCATGAAAGCAGTTCTGTCCGCTTTCTGTTTGGAGCCAGGGGAAGTAATAGTCCACCGCGGCAGAGCCCTGCATTACCGCAGTAAGGCTACTGGGCCCAACCACGACATCGACGTGCGAACACAGCGGTTGGTGAGGGGGGGGGGTAGATATAGACCACACATTAATAATTAATAAATTAATAGTTGTATTATTCCTAAAGGTTTATAATACTGATATTCATATGAATTTAAAAATTAAAAATTTGGAAATCATGCACTTTTATTTTGATTAAACTTAAAGGCATTATTCGTCATTTTTTAGATTAAATTTGCTGCACTATTCGTTTCCATTTAAATATTTTAGTGTAGGTTGTAGGTGCATGGTTCCGTTGTCAGATGTCAGATGATATCTTTGTTGGAAATAACTTCATTTTGCTTGGGTTGTGCACTTTCATATTATGTAGTACAGTTATATATATACGGTGAAAAATACTGTTAAAAGATGCAGATTTCTGGGACATCCACAATTATGTTTAGCACGTGTCGCCCTCAATAATAATAACATAATTTAAAAGTTATTAAAAAATGCTTTATTTGAACATAATAGACCTTTTATGCGATAATAAAGGACATGCTTTCCCAATATTTTTTATCTTGTGATGGTCCATAAAGGCCTAATAAGTACTAAAGTCATGTCCACACGCTTAACACTTTATAATAAATAAACATTGTTGGGGTTCCAGGGACCTAATGTCTATCTGATACCTCCACATAGAGTTTTTTATCCATAGGTTACTGATTTAAAGAGTAGGAAAAGTTTACTTTATAAAATAAAACACACCCAGTCACATTGATATCACAAACTTTTATTCAAAACTGCTTTGACCATATACTAAAATAAGATTTTGCTTATACAGGTTGTAAAAAGTATGATGCTTACGATTAAAATGGGCGATAGTGGAGCTTAAAATAAGTCAAAAAGTTTGTATGACATATTTGTCTAAACTTGACAGATTTTTGTCTAAACGATGTCAAAGTTAGAACTTTAGAAGCAATTATTTCTAAAAATCTTACACTTGGAAACATTCAGAAGATTCATTTGGTAATAAAATAAACTAGGTTTTAAATGTTTTAATCTACAAATAAAAAAAATAATAAAATATTTTTTCCCAGTTAAAAAGTTAAAAAACAATTGGCAACAGAGCTACCTAGAAGCCTTGTGGTAAAGTAGTCAGTTGTACATATTGCTCACCGGCCCGGCCGCGATATTTTTGTTTGTTTTTAAATCGGGAAAATATGCCGATATGTTTTAAATTTACGACAACCGTAGTGCAAAATGTACCAAAGATTTTCGAAAACAGAATGTGTGCAACCGAGAAATCTTATTCTTTAAGCGAAATAAAAAAGTGCTATTTTAAAACATAATAATTTGTGTTCTTAAAATAGATATTTAGCCTATTTTTTTGGTAAGTACAACTACTTTTTTAACTTTAAAAGGCCATATTTCAAAAACAATTAACTTTGATCCATATGTTCTTGGTTTTTTCGATTTGTTTTGAGCTCCACTATCGCCCATTAAAATTGTGACCATCATACTTTTTACAGCCTGTATAATTACTTATCTTTTAAAATTCAAAAATGTGATGCAATACATAAATCCGGCTTGACTTTTTACTTTTTTGTCCTTTTAGCCCAAACAAATATACAGAGTTATTAACCCAACCAGAAAATTAAAAGTTTTTGGGATACAATTTAATAATCGTTTTTAAAATTTGGGATTTAGAAAACTTAAAGGCCTTCTTCTTTCTCAAAATATTTTAAACTTCTTGTCACTTCCGGTTGAACAGGAAGTTGCCGTTAACTTGCTTATTTTAAATAAAACATTTTGTATATCATTCTACTTTTGGATTCTGCGTGCAATTCTAAACACATTTTATGTATAATGAGATATATAGTCTGTCTCAAAGTATATCGTTATGGCTTTTGACGGACCATACCCCAATAAACCTTTAAAGTATATATTACCTATTGTTATTGGCTAAACCCATTTGTTCACTATACAAGGGGTGGGCCGTTTTTACTGTGCGTTTCGAAAAAGTTGTTTTACGAGAATATAACTATGTCGCGTCGTAATCATTTGTCGTTAGATGCAAAACAGGTTGTGAAAAATGTGTATGAAACTTTAATCAGTAAAGGTCTAATTAAACAAGAAGCTTTAAAAGAAACCTGTCTACTTACAAAAATTCCAATATCATCGATAAGGAATATTATTATTAGTGAAGAATTGAACAAAAGAAAAAACGTAGTGATTTTTAATCTCACCGTATAGACAATAGTGATCAGGATCTAATAAGAAGGAAAATATATTGTCTTTATGAAAGCGGAGTTATTCCTACCTTAGATAAACGAAAAGAAGCTAGACGAAGACGAAACCAATATAAATATTAGCCGTGCCACCCTCATAGAGTTGTTTGTAAAATGGGATTTAAATACCGCAAAATAGACAAAAGACAAGTAGTAATGGAATCGCACAGATTACGCACTTGGAGATGTAATTACCTTCAAGAAATTAAAAGATATTGGTAAAAAACAGATCCATAATTTACCTTGATAAAAATGGTTCGATACACACGACACAGTATCTAAAGGATCGGTTGATTCCAGTCAAAACTGTCAGATGAGAGCACCTTTAAATAACGGAAAACGCATTACCATAACACAGCTGGTTCAGAAGACGGATTTGTCTCAAACTGCTTGCTGTTGTCTGCAAAGAATATTAAGGATTCTAGCTTGGATTATCATGAGGATACAAGTGTAGAACTTTTTGAAAATTGGTTTCAAAATTATCTTTTAAAAAATATTCCAAACAACAGTGTTAATGACTTGGATAACGCAAGCTACCACAGCCGTCTGCTACACAAAGCACCAGCTTTATCAAGTTCAAAAACTGAAATCCAGAAATATTTGTTAGAAAAGGATATTTATTTTGAATTCAGTAAGAAAAAAACGCATCTTTTGGAAGTCCTTAATTCATATGCAATTAAAATACAATATATATGTGATAATTTGGCTGAACAGGCTGGGGCATACTGTCTTACGGCTTCCTCCGTATCACTGTATGTTTAACCCAATAGAGCAATGGTGGAACCAAGTAAAATCAAAGATCAGAGCAGAAAATGTTACACCTACTTTAAGTCCCAGTGTTATAAAATTGATAAAAATGTAATTACTAACATACCATTGAGAGCTGGAAAAATTCACTACAGCAGGTTATAAAAATTGAGGACTCTTACATTTCTATCCAAAACAAAATAAATCCTATTGTAATTAATGATGAAGACTCAGATAGTAAAACGGAATTAGATTTAGATATTTAGAATAAAAATGTAATTATGTATAGATAATGCAGTTATAAATTTATTAAAACTTTGCATATATTTAATTTCTTAATGTAATTTTACGGTTATACTTACCCTAATAAACAATAAATTATAAATCTTTATATTCTTAAAGTCCGTCCCTAATGGTCGTTCCTTTAATACCTACCGATCCGCAGTTTTATTGATGTCGGCAGGTATAATCCATAAATGAAGGCAAGAGCTAACACAGTATACTTTGAGACAGACTATACCTATGTCTAACCGTGTTTGAGATATTTGACCGTGAATCAACAACATGTCTTCGGCGTCACCACTTTTGCAATTGCATATTTTTGTAGTTTTTGAAGATTTGATCCTCATGTTCGGCATAATGAAAAAATATTTTAGTTTTATCTTTTTGTCATTTTTGTTGTCTACTTTTATACAAGGTGTCCAAAATTCTGCGACAAATATTACATTTTTAAATTCGCAAAAGTCAATGGGACACTCTGTTACTTTAAGTACTATCGACTCTAGAACCTAATTTTTTATCAAAGTGTATTAAGGTTACCTATACCTATTCCTAACCATTTTCGAAATATTAAGGTCTTTCATATAACTATCGTATTTATTCGGCTAAACGTTTACATTTCGCACAGTTTGCTATGGAAAAACAATAACTGTGATTTACTATCAAACAAGACATCTAATTAGTATGTATTTTATGTTGACAGGTCTTACCAACTAAGTGTGCGAAATGTAAAGGTTTAGCCGAATTAATACTATATTTTTATGAAATATCTTATTATTTCAAAAATGGGTAGGAGTGGGTGTAGGTAATCTTTATACACTTTGATAGAGAATTAGGTCCTAGACTCGAGAGTACTAAAAGTAACAGGGTGTCCCATTAAAAAAAGAGACTTTTGCGACTTTGAAAATGTCAATGTTAGCCGCGATAAAAGAAAACAACAAAATACAAAATTATAAAACTAAGATCCTTTCCTAATATTCTGCCAAAAAAGAGGATTAAATTTTGAAAAATTACAAAAATATGCAAATGCAAATTGGCTACACCAAAGATATGTTTTTGATTCAAGGTCAAATATCTCAAACACGGATAGACATAGGTATAGGACATTATACATAAATTGTGTTTAGAATTGCATATTTTATTTAAAATAAAAGATTAAAAGCAACTTTCGGTTAAACCGGAAGTGACAGAAAGACACCAGCAACTTACTTCAACACCAAATTTTGAAAACCATTTTCAAATTACACCCCAAAAAACTTTTAATGGAAGGGTTGGATAAAGAAGCCTGTTTAATGTGTTTGTTGTATAGTGACGACCCTCATCTTTTGATTCTCGATACTTCAAACTTCCAGATTAGAATATTAACAGTAACAATAATAAATACGTCACGTGTTAAAAGCAACGGTGACAAGTCATGGTGACCGATACACCGGTGACCTAAAAATTACTAATATGCTCATCACTTGTGCTAAAAACAAACACTTGATCAGATGGGCCACAAATGCAAGCCTACACAAGCCGAGCCGCACGCCCAATCCAAACATTTCAAGCTGGGATGGCTTGTCGAGGTTTGACAACCATGTGAACTCTGCTTAACGTACTGCGGGTGTCTTGAGAAAACTAACATTTAGGTTATCAATAACGGACTTTAATCTTTTAAAAACATTTATTAGTATGCCATCTATCCCAGAAATTTTTTGGTGTGATTATTTCCTTCCTATTAATTTTGACTAATCGCTATCAAGAATGGGTATGTCAAATCTAAATTTTAAGTGGAAAAATTACTTAAAAACTGTCATCTTAGCTGTCAGCAGTTTTTCCGGAAAAAAAAATCAAAAAAATGTCATGCAAGTTTGACAAGTTGCCTTGTAAAAACAAACTTGATGGTTTCTATGCTGTGTTGCTATGTACCGTTACCAACAACAAAGATCACAAACGACGCTTACGAGTTTATTAATTTTTCAACTGAAACTCAAAATGAATCGGTTTGGAAATGTTTCCGAAAGTAAAATTAATGCGGCTGTTGAAAATAGTGTTCCATTAAATACTCAGAAAAGTCGCACATCGATCTGCAGGCAATTTATGGAATTTTGCCAAGCAAAAAATTACCAATTACTCCAGACAACAACTACAGGCGAGCTAAATTTAATCCTCAAGGACTGGGCATGTAACCTGCGTAAAGCTAATGGAGAAGACTACAAAGAACTGTGTGTAAATGTAATGTGGAATATCGTTGCCAAAAAACTGCAGGAAAAATATTTTCAAGAATTTAATATCGTGTTCGACCCATTCCACGAAATTACCTTTAAGCCAGCTAGAGACGCTCGAAATGCGAAAAGGAGAAGTCTCCAGAAAAAAGCTTCTTTAAATATGGACAACTACTACAAGATGGTGTCCTTATGGGATCAGACAACCCCAACCGCGTTGCAGCGTAAATTTTACTTTATTTTTTTACTTTATTTATTTTGAGCTTGCGAGCCCCTCTGGTTGCCTAACAAAACATTTTAAAGAAGAAATTGATAATTATGGAATCAAAACAGGTGAGATATTGCTTTTTAATTTTGAAACAGAATATTTAAATGTTTATTGTAACTTGGCAAAAAAAACGCTTATATCGAAACAAAATATGTGCGCATACTTTTTATCTTGGCGTAAAATCTGTTTTTGCAATTTTTTAATGTCTTTTTTGCAATACACTAAAATTCTTTTGCTTTTCCAAAAATTAAAAGCTAAATACATCTACTTTAAAATCACACTACAAAATATATTTTGATATTTAAGTCAAATTATGTATTCCTTGTTTCAGGAAGGATCGAGTATAACACAGTGTTCAGCAAAACTGCACAAGGTGGTGCAAAAAATCTGTGCGATAATTACAAAAACCCCGAGTTTTGTCCGGTACGTTTGTACAAATCCCTGTTAAATAAACGAACGTCTAAAATAATAACAAATAGATTGTTTTTGACACCAAATTCAGCATGGCAATCCAATCGTAGCACTGGATGGTTTAAAAACATTCCTGTTGGAAGAAATGAACTGTCAAAATGGACAAAAGACGCAGCCCAAAAATCAGGTATAAACACGACAGAAGTTAAAATATCTAACCATTCTATGTGATCAACTGCTGTTACTAATCTGGCAAAGGCCGGTGTAGGCGAGCAGCAACTCATCAAAATCACAGGGCATTCTAAAGCTGCGTCTATCCAACCGTATTTACAAATGGACAGACAACATCATTCAAATATCATCACTGCCTTAAGAACCGTCCAAAATAATGTACCAACTACAAGCTTCGAAGCTCCCTTGAAACGACAGAAAATAGACACTTCTTTGAGCCAACACCATCAATCGTTTGACACTCCTCGCAGCAACATAGAGAGTGCTACTACAAACATAATTAAAAACAATTTAACCGATATGGCTAACAATAGTCCTGTAACCTACAATAATTGTAATTTAAAAAGAGTTTGAAGTAATTACCTTTCCTAGCTTGAAAGTTATATTGTTCTTATAAATTATTGTTGTTATAGTTTTAATTTAAAAAAATGTTGTATTAAAATAAAATGTTTATTTAACTCAGGAAATAATCTTACCAAATATCCCTCGTCCATCTAATTTTTCCTGTGGAAAAATTGGAACACTCGTTTCCAAGTAATCTGTTTTAACAAATAGCATTCGCGAAACTGGAAAAATACTCGTCTTCGACTCGGATTTTTAAAACCACTCTCGCTCATGCTATTTGGTAAAACAAATTACTTAGAAACTTGTTTTTCCGAATTTTTGCGGAAAAATTAAATGCACTAGGGATATAATCCCCGAAAAAAGAAGGATGCGTTTGTTTTACTTGACTTTATATATTATTTCTGACATTTTATAAGGAATAAAAAAACAACTGTTAAAAGCAAAACAATAACAGAAAGATCCAAAGTACTATTAGCAGTAAATTCTAAAGTATAAAGGTTTTCCAATATTTTTAATTATTAGCTTTATGACAGGATTTGGAGAACCACGGTTTTTGGTCTGATAGTTTGGGGTACTTTTTTGGTAAGTAAAATATAAGTAATTTTGCCTAGTTGAATTGTTTCCGAGATTTGTAGATATATATCGGAAAGATCGTGAGAAGAAAAGCATCTGGTATTCCAAGATCAAGTGGCAAATAAAACAAGGAATCCATCTCAGTCATCTGAATTGTTATGCCAGTTAGTGCGAGACTGCATACACTCCGAGGCTTTATAACATGTAGATTTTTCCATGACTTCTGTTTTGAATAATTAGCTAGTTTTCTTTTATAATAATTAGCTACCACTAATAAAAAATAGTTAACAACAATGAATTTTTAATTGCATCGGGCCATCTACAAAATGTTTTGTTTTTATTTATTAATTTTTATTAGTTTTTTTTATTATTTTGTAGTATAGTTATTTTTCGAAATGTGTTAGTCTTTAAATAAATATAGTTAATGCAAAATAAAATTCAAAGATTCACTCTGTATACACTAAAACCTCTCGTTCAATAAATTATTCTCCTTCCAAATACTAAATCCCATGCATGTTGTCAACAAATATCTTTGTCCGCAAACCTAATTCCTAAAAATCCTAAAAACGATAAATAATTCAGCTCACATGAAGAGATTTTCGGCATGATGCATTTTAAAAATCATGCCATACATTTTATTTTTAAAAATTCCGGTGGAATTTACTGAAACCAGCAAAATAGGAAACGAATGCCCTGCTTACAAACGATACACTTTTAAATTCCTTTAGGCCATATTCGACAGGAGAATACCAACTCAATAGTCTAATGCAACGTTCAATACAACTAAATTATTTGTGGTTGTTGTTTTTTGTGTCAGCGTGGTAAAGAAAATTAATTTAGGTAAATTTGCAATATCAATGTGAAAAAAAGAATTTAAGGTTGGACATATACAGGGTGTTACAAATTCGATGCATTTATGCTATCTAGCTTACACTCTCTCCCCAAAGGGTAACCTGGCCAAGCTAATGACAAACTGGTGGGTTATGTATGTGAAAACCATCTCCTGGTTTAGTCTGCGAAGTTGAGGAGGAGATATAAGGGCAGGGACATTACTATCTTCTCTGATAGTCAAGCGGCCATAAAAGCTTTGGCATCCCAACAAGTCAACTCAAGGTTGGTTTGGAACTGTCTGCAATGCCTCCTAAATCTGACTAACCACAACAAAGTTACACTTTCCTGGGTGCCAGGACACAGGGGAATACAGGGCAATGAAAATGCAGACTCCCTGGCCAGGCGAGGCTCCGCAGCAATGTTTGTGGGTCCTGAACCTGTTTTTGGAATACCAAAAGCCTCGGTTCATGGCTACATGACTCGGTGGATTCAAACACAACATCAGTCATACTGGAACCACATTCCAAAGCAAAATCACAGTAAATCAATGTTGGACTCACCATCGAAAGCATTGACAAGTGAATTACTAAAACTAAATAGGAATCAGATTAGAATAGTGACAGGACTAATAACCGGACACTGCACCCTAAGAAAACATATGCACGCTATGGGCATCTATAGAGAAGAACCCATTTGCAGACTATGTGACGAAGAGGAAGAGACAGCCTCTCACATCATATATGAGTGCCCTGCACTTACATACTGGAGAACAAATCAAAATCTCATGGTGGACACTAACCACCAGGAGGCTGGAGACCAGAAAAGAACAGTAAAAGGGCTTAACTGAAACAAATACACAAGAGATACAACAAGCCCTGTAGGCTGCAGTGTCGAGGCCGACAAAACCTCAACTTGTGTATTTATTTTATCAATCAATCAGTCTATCAATTGCTATCTCGGTAAATATAAGAGATAGAGAGTTGTTTAAATTAAGGCAAAGTTGCGCATTTTTATGCTCAAAAACTTTTTGAAAAGAAATTTAAGAACTTCCGATTACTTCCGGAGATATCCGGGGAAAAACGAAAAATTCAATTTTGTTTTTTATTTTTTTACTTTATTACTGAGTATTTTGAAAAACCAAGAGCACTTTCTAATGGCAATTTTTTATGCTCTTCAAGAAAATAATCTTATTTTTCCGATACGACGTTTCGTTTTTTAGATACCAACATCAACTTAATTTTTTAAAATACGGACCTGGATTTTTTATTTCATTTTCGGCCGTAGGCCGAGTGATGATCGCGTTGTTAAATTTAGCAATGAACTTAGCAATTGTTAAAAGTTAACAACGGTTTAGAATGTTTAACAAAACGTCATTGTCAGTGTTATTTAATGATTTTAGTAGGCAACCTGTCAAAACCTGACACTTTGTTAAACATTCTAAACCGTTGTTAACTTTTAACAATTGCTAAATTTAACAACGCGATTATCACTCGGTCGATAAATGTTTAAAACTAAATTTAATTTGGACAATTACATGTTTTTTTCTTCTGATGCAGAACTGTGATTGCGCAAGCCTTATCGACTTTATATCTGGCAAAGAGAGATGTCAATTTTAGATAGCTTAAAATTTCTTTGATAACTAATAACATGGATGTCACCAACTTTCCAGTGTTCCTATTTCCTACACCATTAGAACATTATGTCAACATCGAAAATAAATAGCTTCAACTATGACATGTTTCCCTGTTGGAATGACTCTAACAAGCAAGAGAACTTTCAAACTATACAAATTTACATAAAACATTATTCAGAGAAATCACGTCTATTATGTCAAAAGAATTGTCGCTTTGAAAGAGTTGTTATATGGAAATTCAAAACGCGTTGTTAGTTAGTGCAAAAGGTGGGATTAATAGGATGTAACACTTCATTATGGCGTTGAAGGTTTAATATTGTTTGTTTTCGAATTTCGGTAAAATTAAAATGGCATATTTCATTTAAAAATCACATCGGCTACATAGCTGATACGTAATTAATTAGCATCACTAATAATTAATTACTCAGCTAATTTCTCATTAAAATATATTTTTTCATGCAGGGTGTGCGGAAAATACGTGCACAAAATTGTATAACAAACTTCTGACGTCCAAATAGGTCGGTTTGGTCAACTTAGGTGGGTCTAGGACATATTGAAGTCGCCGTTTTGACGTGGCCATTTCGGCGTCACCCTTTGGATGTCGAGCTAAGTTGCGGGCAGCCATTTCGGCGCCTGCCATTTTGGCGTCGTAGTAACCTTACATATCTTTTATGGTGCCCATTTACATACAGTCGGACTGGAGTCCGGAACTGTGAGCGATCTAGCCTTCAGTCCACATTTTACCATACACACACACAGGTGGCCTGCAGGTCTGTGCCTGCAGTTCACCTGAACTGCGAAGAAACTGCGTGTGTGTAGTAAACAATCGTCAGTTCTGATCGTTCATTGCTTTTAAAATTTTGTATAGAGTTGTGGTAAAAATGTGTGATTTGGCGTTAAATCAGCCATCATTTATTACTGGTTTTATTGATATTTATCGACAATTACCAAGTTTATGGAATATAAAGTCAAAACATTACTCAAATCGAAAAGAAAAGGCAAAAGCTTATGAAAAACTAATAAATTACTACTTCTACATTACTACTACTTCAGCACTAATTGCTTTTCTCATTACTGTGTCCTTTCGTTTTATGTACGGTTTTACAAATGTCAATAATTTTGAATAAGATTGAAAACTTTATTTAAACACACAGAAAAAGTTCTAATAATAATTTAGATACACTTTCTATTACTTACTATACCACTTTATTTAGATTAAGAGTAACCGTTGTTGTTTATTATCTAATTGTAAGTATAATTTGAGTTAAATTTAAAACAATATATATATATATATATATATATATATATATATATATATATATATATATATATATATATATATATATATATATATATATATATATATATATATATATATATATTTTTGTTTTTTTATGTATCTACTTCTTTTTAATTTTGAAAAATAAAAAAGTTTTAAAAATTAGAAGTATTGTTTTGTGCTATATCCACTGTTCATTGTGCTATCTTCAAAACATTTTCACTATATTTACTGTAATTCTAAAATATTTCACTAAGGAAATAATGAAAAGTGCCCAATATAAAGTAATATAGTAATAAATTACTACCACCGACAGTGCTAAGATAAATAAAATCCGCTTTCAATCTTTGATAGTCAATGTTTGAAGTTTTTGGGCATAGAAGAAACCAATACTGAGCAAAGGTATTTAGAGAACTAAAATAAAAAATGTTTTTTTTAATAATTTTTATTTAGCTATTAATTTGGACAGAAAAAATATTAATGTTCTTAAATATAATTTTTATTATACTGATAACCTGGCTGATGCAATCAAACGCCAAAATGGGCCCCGGCCATCGGGAAACGGCCGACGCGGCCCAACGGCGACTTGGCTCGACGTCCACACGGCGACGCCGAACCAACGTCGAAATGTCCCATCTCGCAACTTATAAGTATTTTTAAAATTGCTTTAGTTTCCCGGGGAAAGCAGAAAAATTAAAGGGATATTGGTGTTTCAAAAGTTCATTTAAATCATGCAGTTTATTATTTTTGGTTTATAGCCAAACACTTTAGAGTGACGTTTTTTATTGGTATAAAAATTATCTATAAAAACTGTAAATTTTTTTAAAGTCGATTTTTATGCTATAGTTTTTTTTCTCCTAAATATTTTTATGTGTTAAGCCATCCAACAAGGACTAAAGGGCCCTTTTTTGCTTTTGTACTTTTTATAAAAATAAAACTGTAATAGCTATTCTATATTATTTTGCTGAAAATTCCAAATGGTAATTAATAAACAAAAACATCAAATAAAACTGTTGGGGTCATTTGGATATATTTTTAATCACAGTTTTATGTGATTATCCAATTACTTGTATCGATCTAAAATGATATATTCTTAATTAAAAAACGTCGATTTTATACTTTTAAATAGAAAAAATTTTTTGTTTTAGTGCATTAAATTGATACGGATACCTCTTTACCCTTTGTTGGTAGTGTCATTTGGACAATTAAAAAACATTCATATTCATAAAATAACTGCAGTTCTTAAGTTTAGTTTATATTATTTCTTTTTTTCCCTTTTTATATATATATATATATATATATATATATATATATATATATATATATATATATATATATATATATATATATATATATATATATATATATATATATATATATATATATATATATATATATATATTATATATATTAATAAAGCAATAATAGATACATTTCCAAAGAAAAATACTACCATTTGTTAATAATTCGTAAAAAATATAACTAATATTAAAACTGGATTTTTTATTTGTCTGAATGACACTACCGCCAAAGGATGAAGAGGTATTCGTATCCATCTGTGTTGTTAATGGCACGGGAGATGAGCATTTTCTCGATTTAAGCGTACAGAAACTGGACGTTTTTGTATTAAATATGTACCGGGTGTCCAAATAAGAGAGGGCGCCGGCTGTATCTCAGAAAATGTTTATCGCATAGCGTTGGGAAAAAATATTTTTAGTAAAAATTGTCAAGAGAAATAGCTGGAAATTATTTTCAAGTTTCTGAAATGGCCGCTAGGGGGCGTAACTGCAATCTTGAATCTAAAAAAGTAATGTTTCTGTAAATTTTGCTATATTAACCTAACAAAAAAATACCCAATTTTTAAAGTCGAGGAAAATTTAAACCCTTTTTTTTTGTTTAACAATTTTTGCTGCATCTCTAAAAATAAAGTGGTGGGGGATATTTAAAGGTCCGTAAAAACACCCTGTATCTCTAAAACGGCTAGGCCTATTTCAACAAGCTTAAGATAAAGAGCTATTCTTGGGCTATAAATGTTATAATATTTTAAGTTTGTTAGTTTCACATGTCACCGCTAGAGGGCTTTTTTCGATATTCCGACAGAAATGGTTAATTTTCTCAAAAAAATAAAATTCATTGGTATAATTTTTTTTCCTGAAAAAGTAGCTAAATAATGCCTAAACAAGCCTGCGAAAACCATCTCGATATCTTGTTCCTTACCTAAAATTTAGGCCAAAGAAAATTTTATACATCAATATCTCAAAAACTATAAAATCTACAAGAAATTATATAAAACATTGATTATATATTTTTACGATACCTTCAATTTGGGTTATAGAATATTTTTGTCTAAACGTAATACTTTACGAGTTATAATAAAGAAATCGAATTCCAGGGGTATACCATAAGAATATCCGGGAAATTCGATTTATTGATTATAATTAGTAAAGTATTGCATTAAGGCAAAAAGATTATATAACCTTAACTAAAGATGTCGTAAAAATACATAATTTATGTCATATAAAATTTTTTCTAGCTTTAATGGTTCTTGAGATATTGACTATGAAATTTTCTTTGGCCTAAATTTAAGGTAAAGAACAAGATATCAGATATGGTTTTTGCAGCCTGTTTAAGCATCATTTAGCTACTTTTATTAAAAAATACATACCAATGCATTTAAAATTTGAAAATAACCATATCTGTCGAATATCGAAAAAGCTAATTGTAAAACTTCAAATAAACTAACATTTATACCCAGAAAATTTTTCTTAGCCAGTTTGTTAAAATCGGCTTAGCGTTTCAAGATTGGGGTGTTTCAGGTATTTTTTGTTAGGTTAATATAGCTAAATTCACAGAAACATTATATTTTAGATTTAACATTGTAGTTACGCCCCCTAGCGGCATTTCAACGAAATTTCACATTTTCTTGTCAACTTCAATCACATATAAAACGAAGCATACAATATTTTTCCTGGTATGATGGCTTATTCAACAAAAGATATTTAAGAGTTAAAAAATAATTTAAATACATTTAGTACCGGATAAAAATACTTGAGTTGCATAATGTTTATGGTGGAAATCATAGTACTGTTGACGTCACGTTTATAAATTTTTACTTTTTCTAAGCGACAACTAGGAAATGTCATTTTATAATGTCTAACTGTATACCAAAACAAAAAAATAAGTCAGCACGTTTTTAAAAAATTAAATGGGCCAATATTTCTTACAATTTCTAACGGTCTCTGCCAGCTAAAGCAAACCCAATTTAAAATATTAGATTTAGTCGATTTACATTAGCTTAAATTTACCTATTTTAACGTCAGGAGTAATAAAATTTTTGGGACACCTGTATAATATAATAAATCTGACCGAAATATAATATACCAGATATTTTTTTTCTAACATGACAGTTAATCACAAATTTCTCAAACGCATTTTAATCAGAAAAAAGGCTTTACATCAAAACGAAAAATTGAGACCCCATCAATTTTGATGAGGCGAGATAGATAGACAAATCTAATAAACGAATCTAACACCAGACCTTAAAATAAACCCTTTTCTGTTGAAAAAAACAACTCACGAAAAGAAATCAGCGCAATATGGCCCCAATTCCCGACACGTATTGTATACGATACATCGTCAAATAAGTAGGGGTGAAGTAGAAAGTAGAAAGCACCCTATTCCTACAAATCCTACATAAGCCACCAACAAATACATGCGGTTGAATAACCTAGTAAGTTCTTAGAACTTTTTATTTTTATTACTTTCCTTGGTTTAAAATTGGTGGATACGGGGTGTTTCTACATACAGGGTGGTCGTAAAGTAAGGAATAAATTTATTATCTCGAAAACCACATTTTTTTTTAAATCGCTCGGACCCGTCGATTTTGTTTTTCGATCGCGCATATTCTGAGATAAAACGTAAATATACAGAGTATTGGAAATAATATTTTTGATTAAATGGAACCCCGTATATTATTGCATATTCGGATTCTTCGGAAAGTTCTAAACATTTTTCATGGCATGTGCTATAGCTATGTCGAAGCGTTTTGAAGCTATTCTCTTTCAAAATTTGAAAATGAGATATTTCGGCACAAATCAAGAATTGCTTTGATTATGCATGTCCACTTCAAATTTTAACCCGACACTTAACACCGAGATCGACCGCCCAGGAAAACTTTTAGTCAGCATGAGTAAAGCGCATAAAAAGTCAAGTAGGCTTTGCACTTATGACGTGAGAAACAAAAGAATTAATATTAATAGTTATTATTATTATTAATTTTATGCTCAGACGAAAGAAAGACTTAACATTTCATTAAATGGTTATCATTAAGAATGATGTATGATTTTTGGGATGGCTCCAGGCCTTAAATATTTGCTATTGTTTGCCTTAACTAAAGTATCCTGTGGATCAAAATGGTCCGAGCATAGCACAGGGTGCATTGGTAAATGTTTCTTATCATTGGATCTGAGGGAAACCTAAAATATTAGATGATCCTTTTGTATAATGTATAATTTCTCCCACAATATTATAAACCTACTCACAAACTAATAAATTCAATAATATTCTAATAAAATAAAACAAGTACAATGCATAAATTACTTTTGGTCTTGTTTCTTTCCTTTAGGCTACTGTTGCTACATTGCCTGGCGAACAGAACCTAACTTACCTATGAAAAGACACATCTTTGTGTAAATAGTCCAAATTTTTATAAAAACACATTTACGCACCATTTTAGAGTTTTTAATATAAGTTTGTAAATAGTTTTAACAGATAGTTTTAATAAAAACACTACAAAGCACTTAAAGAAACCCAAGGCAACGTCGCAATACACGTAATCTGTTCATTCCATTTATCAACGGACAGGTTGTAAAATTCCTACGCGCGTTGAAGCGGCATTGCCACATTCCGCCCGCGAAATTTTCTTTGCGGGCGAAATGTAGCAATGCGAAACGTATTTAACTAAATAAAAATAAATAAGAAAGGGTTTATGTAGCAAAATTATCTTCTAATTATTTATTTTTTAAAGCCAAATCTAGTAATCTATTTATTTTTATGCCAATTTTTTGTTATAAATATAGAACTTAAAGGCAATTTTATTAAGAAATGTTTAATTTTTTTTCAAGCTGGCAACAGAAAGTATCGACTTTAGTTACGCGTTACGTCCTTTTCCAATGTCTGACCGGAAGTTGGTGTTTATTGTGTCATCTTCACTATTCAAAAATCTATGATTTTATGTGTATTTTCGTAACGTTTTACTAGTTTTTTTAAAGACTTTTCGTTTTTCATAACTAAATTACATTAGAATGCGGCTCACTGAGAAATAGCGCATAGGGGTTTTGATGATGATGGGCTACGGTGATAGAGTTAGAACATAGCAATAAGTTTGTAAGTTATTTAATTAAAAATCCCTCTATCGTCCGCCAATTTCACAATTTACAGTAAGCAAAATTGAGCACAAGTTTAAGCAATTCGGTCATGTAAGAGATGTCCCTAGATGTTGTCGTCCTCAAGTTGATAAAAATCAACAATTAGAAGTCTTACTAGCGGTTTAAGATGCATACAAATAAATACCATTCTCAAATGCAAGTTCTCCAAGAACTATTGAAAGGAGACTTTGAGAGGTGCCTTGAATTTTGTGAGCGGTTACAGGATATGTGTTTCGAGAATCCAAATTTTGTAAAAAATATAATTCTTTTTGATGAGGCTTCTTTTGCTTAAATGGTGAGGTAAATACCCAAAATTATCGATATTGGTTCGATCTTAATCCATACTGAATGAGAGAAGGACACACACAATTTAATCAAATCCCATCGTCTCCCGGTCGCTGAAAATTTTTCGATTTATGATCATTATCGTCATTATCAAAGATATTTGTCTCTAAATCATCAAAGATTTCGGTGTCAAATACACTTTCTTCATCGATATCGTAATTTTTAGTCAGACGAGGTAGGTTAGTATAATTAAGCGAATATATTTGATAAATAAAAAATAATATTAAATATAACGTATTAGTTAATAAATAACGCAAATTATTCGTAATTATGGATTTTTAAGTGATAAGATAACGACGTATTATTTACCGGGACACACGGTTGATCTTGCATTATACTATGTATGGCTAAGCGCTGCGCATTCTTCGCGCTTTATCTCAAAAACGATTAAGCCTATATAAAAAAGATTAAAAGAAAATTTGTCGATAATATTATGCCCTCTAATTTTAATAATAAATGTAAACATCATTTAAACCGTAAGAAGCGAGATATTTGCGAAGAATCAAATTTTGTTACTTTTAACCTTGAATATCTTAGGATGCGGACACGAGATTTTCTGAGACTTTTGACAGAATATTTAAAACAACATAATAAAGATTAATACAAAATTACAACTCATTATCTCATTTTAAGGTTTTTATTTGGCTTAGTTTCCTTTATTAAAATAGGACATCCTAGGTCGCAGACCGTTGAACTGATAGCATGCGATTAAGAGTTTAACGGCACCTTGATACAAGTTAGAGACAAGGTGGAATAGAATACCCCAAAAGGATTAGGTCACCTCATCAGAAAAGTAACCCTACTTCTCAATGAGTGTATATGAAATGAAGGATCTTCAAAACAGTATTAAACTTATTTCTGTTATTAAACATTCGATTTGGGTAAATACTTAATAATTTATTAGCTACTGTATGTTTTACATAACTAGAATGTATAGGTTAAGGTTATAAACTGGCCAAAAACTATCCACCAGTTCGGTGGTACAATGAAGCAAAGTGGTAAGTTGAAAATAATTAAATTTGCATTTGAAACAAATTTACCTTACTGCACCATAATGGAACTTTAGCGGTTCTAATAAGCAATTTTTTTTATCTTGTGGCAGTCTGAAAACGCTGTAAAGATTTGCATATCTGTAAGTGGTACTTCTTGTGCTCTGTTGGAAGCTACAATGAAAGAAACTATATTGTTTTTCTAGAAACCATAAAAATACCTATAAAAGAAAAATAAATCTTCCACAGCTCGTTAACTGATATTGATTCCATTAGTGATATGAGTTTTAAACTATTTAAAGCAATATTTTTATTCGTTGTGCATTATCAGAAGTTGGTATATTATCATAGATGTTAAAAAACAGTCTTCAAAATAATCTTATTATCATTATATTGTGATATTGCATTAGAGATTTTTTAAACCACCTATTTGGCATTTACAAATAACATAAAACACATAAATAAAAAAAATCCATAGCAGACAACAATTCCCAGATCGGCAAAAACAGAACAATATGCTAAGTAGAGACGGTTTTATAAAAACAATTTTTAATCTTCAACAAAATTTACCGTATAAGAGCTACATGAAATTTAAAATTAGTAAACAAGAGATTTATTAGAAAAATATATATTTTTTAACTATTTCCATTGCAAATAACTAAAATTAGTTATTTGCAATGGACCTCATTTTTAAAAATTACAAAATTAACATTTTTTGGTAGGGAATTAACTACTATAATATGGTTTTAAAAATTAGGATTTTTAAATTCACTGAAATTTAAAAAGTTTTGACAAAATTAAAAATAAAAAAAAAAAAACGAAATTTTTTAAAGTCAGGCCTTAACATACTATAATACTGGTTTTAAAAATTAAATTTTAAAATTCACTGTTAAAAAATTTTGACAAAAATAAATAAATAAATAAAAGTTTAAAATAGAATCTACCTGATGTTTTTAAAAAATAAGAGATATTAAAATGAACGGAACTGTAATACATAAAATTTTGCGTTTAGTTACGCACAAGTCCCTTCACTGCTGTTTGTGTGTGTGAGACATGCAAATTGTTTGGACAAATTTCAGATTCTATTAAATTATGTTTAAATATTTCTTTTAAATGGTCAAGTAAAAAAAATCCTATTAAAAGAACACGTCAACCGAACCACACCAAACCAACCAAATTTGGTATAATAATTGGATTAGACAAGGACTTCAAATTAGATTCTGTGAGTCATGGGTGTACTCGTACATTAATGATATAATGATTTTAAGAGGTCAGCTGTAAAAAAAATTAAACCAAATTTGGTTAAATGATTGGTTGATGCAAGTCTCAGTTCTGTCAAATTTTAGGGGTTGAAGGTTGCTTAAAACAATTTCTTAATTGGTGTATTCCTTTTAACCTGTAAAACCGTTCTGTCAAAGAATGGACAGAATGGTTCAACAAGTTATATAACTTGATTTTTAAGGGTCATGTCATGTCCATACTAAAGGGACAGGACAACCAAATTGAACCAAATGTATTTCAATAATTATCTTTGTGCGAGAATAACGAAAGCAAAACTCATCACATTGCTCCAGAAAAATATCACTCGTGGTTAAAAACACAAAAGCCATAATAAAGATATCTCTTTGTCATTTTTTTGCTTATCCCATTCTCAAATTAAAATGGTCTGGTAAAATAAGTTTCTAATTAAAACTTATTTTACAGAAAATAAGGCGTACGATAAAATTGTTTTTAAGAGTCTAATGTAAAAAAATCCTATTAAAAGAACCCAATAAAACTGTTAAATTTGACAAATTAAATTTTAACAAATGTAAATTTATGACGAATTATTACACATGTCATTTTAATACATTTTATTTTTAATTGATAATAATTTGCCGGGGTCATTGTTAACAAAAATAATTTTTAGCATATTTAGTTTTAACAGTTGCTATATTAGATAGATCCATATAATTACTGGAATATCGATTCGCGTTTTTATTGCCTCTTAATTTTTTTTGGAAATACAATTAAAACAAAAAAGTTCCATAAAATACATTATTTGTAAAAGTTAATAAGAAGAAAATTAAAAAGATATGTTGATCCTTCCGATCTATTGTTAGCACCGTATGTGAAGTTATACCAAAATATTAAATGAATCGTTTTAATTAAAATTTAAATTTGTAAAACAAATCTGCTATCGCATTTAGAAATATTTTTGTTCCCTGAGAACATAAATAATACGCAATAAACAAAAAAGGAAAATCTATACAGCAGACGACAATTCCCAGGCCGGTGAAGCACGAATATCAAAACAATGAAAACAGCTGAAAACAGTCAAATTACGCTGAATTGAGACAGTTTTATTGGAAACGGTGAAACAATTTTCAATTCCGGGACTTCAGCGAAATGTACCATATTAGATTCACTTTAACTATTTGGGTGTTGTTTTAAAATGACCTTAAAGCTTGCTGAAGGAAAATTAAATTCCTTTTTAAAAACAATTTTATATCTTTGAATTGTAAGAAAAATATTTTTTATTAGCTAGAGGCTTTCTTCAGTATTAGTTAAATGATTTGATGATCTGCATTTTCTTACAATTTTTTAGTCAGAATTTTGGAATTCATTTGTTGAATTAGGTAAGCAAGTATTCTTCCCTAATGATGTTTATTCTGTTTTCTTATTTAGGAGCGATGCTTATGCCAGCTTTAACGTAAACGCCCCC
>JAHBCN010014106.1:0-23254 GCA_019359885.1 Listronotus oregonensis
ATAAAAAATTTTAAAATATATACAATTTATCATAAAATTAACATATTACTTGGCATAAACAAGTTTATTTCTTCGATACTGGAGCACCCTGTATGTGTTGAATAGCAAATCACATTTTTTAACTCGAAGCAAATATGTAAATTATTTTTTTTTGTTGGATTTAGATGATAAGTCAAACTTTTTAGGCGTTTAAATTAGTATTAACAGGGAAGCTCTAACTTCTTAGTGATTTTTTGGGCCCCCCTGTAGGCCCGCACAGGAATGTCCTATTGAAAAGATGTTTCTATGGAACTAAAGAACCAAATAATCAAATTTTAAAAAATCGTTCGAGAGTCAGAATTTCATGTTATGTGTGCCATATCATTTAGTTACGTTATTAGTTACTTAATTATCTCAGCAATTATTGATGTATATTGTTATTTACATTTCCTATGTAGAATTAAATAAAGAGTCAAAATTTGCAAAATATACAGACAGTTTCATTTAAAAAAAAGCTACTTAACAATAAAAACTCTGTTTTCATTGTCAAGTACGACTTATCCTAAAAATATAGGTAAATCTAGAAGACCTCCCAGATACTTTACCCTGTAGATGTACACGAAAATTATTTTAGTTATGAGTAGCTTAATTTTATTATATCTCTGTTAAAAAAATGCCAGAAAAATGTGCAGATTTTAAAACTATGTAGCACTCTATATGTCACATAATATCTTGCGGGAACAAACCTAAAAAAATCTTTAATTCCAAATATCCCTGTATATTTGGAACAATATTACAATCACGATATTACCATTTTAGTTGGCCTAATCCGTATGTGTTAAATGTTAAATCAAATTATTTTAACTCTAAACAAATATATAAAATATTATTCCGTTGGATATGGACAAAATTTCACTCTTTTTATGCGTTTATATTAGAATTAATAAAGAGTTAAGCTGCAACTTCTCAGTGATTTTTTTGGGCCACCCTGTAGACCTGCACAAAAGTCTCCCATTTAAAAGATGTTTCTACTGGTCTAAGAAACAACATACTCGAATTTAAAAAAATGGTTTGAGAGCCAGAATCCCATGTTATGTGTGTCATGTCCTTTAAAGGGGTCAAACTGATCAGGCATTCGTATCCAGGGACCTCAAATACACTCTTCAAATTTAGTGATTTTTTTGGGCCACCCTATGGACCTGCACAAAAATGTTCCATTTAAAAGATGTTCCTATTGATCTAAGAACCAACATACTCAAATTTTAAAAAAATCGTTCGAGAGCCAGAGTCCCATGTTATGTGTGCCATGTCCGATTGCGATATAACTTTAAAATGCTCTTGACACTGATCTGATGGGATTAAACTGACTCCGGATTCGGAATCAGCGACCTCAAAAACATTTAGATACCATGGTCAAGTCTTTCGGACCTTTAACTTTTTTTTCTTTTGTGGGGCTGTGTTATCTGTTTGTGTCCATAAAAAAAGAATATCCATTACAATATTTTTTTTTCATCTGGGAAAAAAGGGGAGTCGGTAAATAATAATAAATAATGGATATTATTGTTTAGTAAACTCTTATACGTAAAGAAATAAAAGATTAGTTACGAATAAAAATATTTATGTTTTACTTTGACCAACTTTATATAGTCTATGCAACCCTAACGTAACCACGTAAATAAAAACGTTGCAATAAACTATGGGTAAGTTTGTTTTCCGAACCGAGAATTGATGTTAGTAAGATACCGGACAGAATTGCCTCGTATGGCAGCAAAGCGTAGTGCATCTTTTACCAAGATTGCTATACGATAGTGTCTGATACAGATAAATGGTGAAACATCCGACGAACTTCGTTATCTAGAGTTTATTCTAAAATAAGTTACTTGAATTTACTTACAGTTTACAGTTTGCGCTCTCTAAAACAGTTAGAAGCGAAAACTCTATTTTAGTTTAGTCACTTACAGAATTATCGACTTATCGCATCAGTTTGAATTTAATTTAACCATTAGTTTTCCTTGCGTAGCAAAACAAAGGTTTAATGTAGGGCTTATGATTGTTTTAATTTAATAAAACGATTTTTCAAACCCGTTAGGCTGCAGCTTTGAGAAAAGTAAAAGTATATAAACAAACAATCGCACCCGGATCTGTGAGAGCAACTAGCGATTTGCACCAGAATAACAGTAAGACAACTTTGTTCTGTAGTATACTGACAAGGTTCTCTGCGTACTTTTTACTAATATATTCAAAGAAGATAAAATGCTTTTCATTATCTTTTATATACAGTTTGTTCTTATATGTTAAATAATTATTTGACTTACGTTTAAAATAATATAGGATAACATTAAATATACTTAAATGGACTTAATAAAGTTTTATCTTCCAGAAAATTGTATAAACACATTTTAAAATGTTTTTGTAATACAACTTGATTTTATTTTTAAATTGCTCGAATGTCATATACTATAAAAAAAATATTAAAATAATGTTTTTAAAAAAATAAGAAAATAAAAAAAAAACTAAATAAATATCCACAGCTCTAGTAGGCCTATAACAAAAAACCAAAAATCACCTACTAGAAAAAGGAAAATAACTTTTTATTAACGCAGATACCAAATGAACACCACTGGTGGATAATCTCTAGATAATCATGATTCTGAGCAATAAAAACTTTGTTTTTAAAATAAAGGATTTAAAAACGCTAATTTAGAGTTATTTTTTAGAATTATAGAAAATTCGTAACTTTTTCTATATTGTGCAATAAGTTTTAAAAAAATAAATTTCGAAATAAAGAAAAATTATTATTTTTTTTAATTTTAAAAATTAAATATATGGTTTAAGAAATTTTTATTAAAAGAGAAAATAATAAAAAACAGGTAGGTAATTTAACAATAGATATTTTATTTTACAATTTTTTTTTTTTTAAGAAAGTATAATATGTTTCCATAAAGATGATTTCGGAATTAAAGCATTAGCCATATTTTTAGAGCTAATTTCGTCTGCGTTATTATTTAGTCGAGATTGGATAATATAACTTCTAAGAAGGTTTTTAGTTACCCTAATCCAGAAAAATCTTTTTTTATCTGAATAAGGTGGCACAGAAATAAAAGCATTATTTTGAGTAATGATCATTTCTGGAATTAGCACAACTATATTTTGGCATTTATTTAATATAAAAAAATTCATTGCATCAACAAGATAGAATATGTACTTTTTTTAATTTCAAAATGGTCGGAAGCTCATTGGGACGAAGAAGTAACGGGTAATTTTTAAGTCATCCGTAAGTTCGTCTTTTTCTTTTCTTTTAACACAGAAGAATTTTTTTTATACAGAAAATTAGTCCAAAGCCTCAAATATATCTTCCAGTGAAGCGCAATAACTATTCTTTTATTAAATTTAAGATATTTAGCAAACTTTATACTTAGTAGTATTGTAAGAAAACTTATTATTTTTGGAATTAGCTTAAATATGTATGTAAAATATTTTGAAAACGAAGCGTAATTTTATGTTAATAGGAATTTAATGTTTTATTTAATTTAAAAAATATCGTTACCTTAATGCTGGTAGGACGTAATTTACCTTTACAAAACTGTACAGAAGGCACACCAAAAACTACGTTTCCACCGGAGGAACATGAAGGAACTTTTGTGTTTCTGTTGCTTGTTGCAAAAAAATTTTCCCCCAAAAAGTTCCAAAAAATTCCTAATTTTTTCCTTCTTGTTTCGGCAAAACCGTTGCATGTTTACGATTGTTGCGGTTTCCAGTTTTAGCGGTAAATTCCCCAAAAGAAATTCGGCAAAAACCCCGGAAAAGAAACAGTTTTTGGGGTGGAAATAGATACGCAACTTTTTTAATGTATTGAGTAGGTGCATGCCACCATATTCACTTCTATCCGGAATTGGTTCCACCCAATATTTGTGCTTTCTTTTTGTTTTTTTTTCCGACAAACTATATAGGCCGCCGCTGCTGCCCCTATTTCATCTTGACCCCTGTTTTCAACCCGGAGAAACACCCCAGTTACCAGAAACATTAAAAGTTCTGTCAGTGGAAAAAAAAAATTTACATTTGTTGCCTTCAACTTCCAAATTCCAAAAAGAAGAAACACAAGGAACAAAAAGTTGCTAAAAGTTCTATTTGTTCCCCGGTGGAAACTTCTTTAGGGCGACTTGATAGAAGTCGCGAAAATAAAGGTTTTTTATTTTTATTTAGGTTACGAGCTTCTAGCAGTCTATAGTAATGTTTCTGGGTATTGTTGCAAAAATATGAATTTTCATTGTTTTATTAGTTACGACTTATCAGCATTGGGGTATCGATATATGGAAAGTTTTAAATAACCAATTTTATACTCCGTTTGCTTTGGCAACAGCAACTGTTCTTTCCAATACAGTGGTACGAAGAAAAATAATAAAATATACCGAAAGTCTTCATCTTATTACTAAGATCAATCTATGGATTCTCGTAACTGTTTCGCATCCATAATTTTTAATTTAGGGATGCTTAAGCCTTTGCTTATGGCAATAATGCAAAAATAAAACGATGAAAATAAAGCTCTTTTACATAATCTTCAAATAAAAATCTAAACACATTTTTACTTAAATAATGTTAAGTATAAGTTTATATACATAATAACAACCAACAGATCAAAAGATATTTCTCGAGCGAGTGATTTTAGAACTAGTTTTGCTCCTGTTTTTAAATAATTTGACGGTGATTTGCAGGTAGTGAGGAAAAAATTATGATAAACTGCAACAACAAAAATGTTGTCGTCCACTCATTTTATAAAAATAGGTTATGACAGTAAATAGAGTTTTGCAACATTTTACTTCGTCCGGAGAAGCCGTAAAAAGCAAAACACGTATAAATCAAATTTTCCATGACTACTTTAACTTTAACATAGTCATGGAACTATAGATTTAAATTTTAAAAACCTAATATTTTAATGCAGAAGTGTCTACGAAAAACATCTAAGTCGTCATTTTATTTAGAATATCATGTCCTATTGAAATAAGACAGAATATTATACCTGTGGTCCCATTTAAAATTTGAATCTACTAGTCATTTACGCTATTTACATAAAACATGGCTGTTCAACATCTTAAATGATCAACTCTTTGGTAGTGCAGTAGTTAAAGCGCTAAAATTTCTTTAGGTATCATACGTACTTGCCTTTAAATACCATAAACAAATGTGATTTAGTTAGTCACTAAATTATTCAATTTAAAGTTACCATGTAAATTGGTCTGTTCTTAAAATGATAGATCTGTCACCCACTTGTTAGAGCTAAACTATTAAAAAAAAAAAAAAATCGTAAATTTATTAAATGATTAAAAAAAAAACATTTCCCTAATAAATACATTAAGAAGAAGGCAACAAAAAACTATAACTTTTTTAATCTTAAGGTTAAGAAAAAGGCCTAAAGCCTAACAACTAACTTATCATGGGTGTTTTAAGTGAAGTTAAAAGCTGTTTATTGGCACAAGAGTTAAATATTTAAGGGTTTGAAGGAAAATACTCTATATTAAGGCACCACCCTCTACAAGCTAGCGACACTAAAGATGAAGAAACGAGCAACGCGGAAAGTCTGGGTTTTTCGATATAAATTCCAGATATAGGAAGATTACTCTAAGTAGAATCCAATTTAGATTACATACAGAGTATACAGATCAGAAGGAGAAAACTACTTTCCGAGCTATATTTTTATTTATGCTACTTAAGGTCATTTTCGAAAGTAACGTCCAAAAGGATAAATGTTGTTTGTTCTGTAAAACTTTGCAACATAAGTAAGAAATTATATATAATGGTTAAATTGGTTAGTTGGTTAATAGTTTATATACCGGTCCCCGTCTGACAATTCCCACAACAAGTTCTTTGATTTCCTTTCAATAAAGATCGACAATATTATTTCCCAGTTTCCATTGGCCGAAGTAATCGTCCTTGGGGATTTTAATGTTCATAATAAGGATTGACTAGGCTCCACAAAAACTGATACACAAGGCAGAGCAGCAGAAAATTTCGCAATCAGCAACTCGCTCACCAATCTAATTATGGAACCTACCTACTTTCCTAGGGTTCCCACCTATAATTCTAACCCCCTAGATTCTTTCTTACTTCCACCCCGAACTCTATCAAGCATCAGTAACTGCTCCCCTTGGTCGCTCCGACCATTGTTTGGTCAGTTCATACTCCACTCATTTTGAGGCAACTGAAAGCATGCCGCCACGAACCGTCTGGCACTACAATTCGGCCGACTGGGATGGTCTGAGAGATTTTTTGCCAGCTACCCTTGGGATCTTACCTGCTTTTCTACTTTCGATCCTTCCGAAATATGTAAACAAATTACGGAAACAATTCAACTAGGCATTGAGACCTATATTCCCCACACTAAAAAGAACCCCATAAATTCAAATCACAAACCATGGTTTTCTAAATCCTGTGACAAAACCAGACTTTTAAAAATTCAAGCCCACAAAAAGTTTCTTTAAAACCCCAGTCCCGAAAATTGACAGGCTAGCATCGAAGCGAGAAATCAGTATAATCAAACCATCTCAGAAGCAAAAGACCGTTTTAACAATCAAATAAAAGATAAAGTTCTCTCTTGCTCAAATGGCAGTAAAGCTTTCTGGCCCTTTGCCAAAAATATTAGTCAGAACTTTTGCACAAATTCTTTTCCACCCCTAATCTCTGAAGATGGAATTGTCTCTACCTCCAAAGGAAAAGCCGAACTCTTTGCCAAACAATTTGCTGCAAATTCTACGCTTGATCCTCCTATTAATCTTCCTCTTCCAACAGTTGTCCCTGTTTCTCATAAAATGTCCGATATAATTTTTAAAGTCAAACAGATCAAGCGTATTCTTTTTTCTCTTAATACTAAAAATATGGCATACCAGCAATCGTCTTAAAAAAATGTGCTCCCGAGCTTGCACCCATCTTAACTCGCCTCTTTCGAATCTCTTACGACACGGGCATTTTCCCGGAGAGTTGGAAAGTTGCACGTGTGCAACCTGTCCCCAAAAAAGGATCCAAAAGTCTCCTTCTAACTATAGACCTATATCTCTTCTTTCAGTTGTTTGCAAAGTAATGGAAAAATTCATTAATTCCCAAATCTTAAAGTATCTGGAAAAGCATAAGATCTTACATGATAGACAATATGGATTCCGTCACAGTAGATCCACAGCTGATCTTCTTTCCTTTGTCTCACATAGCTGGAACAAGTCCTTGAGTTTCTTGGTGAATCCCAGATCGTTGCTCTTGACATATCCAAACTTTCGATCAGGTCTGACATGATGGGCTTCTTAACAAACTTCCTTCTTACGGTCTTCCACCTAAGCTTTGTTCTTGGCTTTCCAGTTTCCTTTTTAATCGACGTATATCAGTAAGTGTAGATGGTCATTCCTCCAGTTTCTACCAAATTAATGCAGGGGTGCCCCAGGGCTCAGTGCTGGCTCCCACACTGTTTCTTCTACACATTAACGATCTTCTCTCTTCCACAATCAATCCCATTCATAGTTTTGCTGACGATAGTACCCTCCACTCTAGTATTCAGTTTCTTAAGCCACCGTGTATTTCTGATTTCGAAAACAAGCGCAGGTCAATGCAGATATCTCTTTCACAAGACCTCAAACTTATCTTGGATTGGGGCGCCAAAAATCTTGTTCAGTTTAATGCCTCGAAAACACAGTCATGTTCGCTGTCGCGAAAAAAGTGCAAATGCTCATCCCTTACATATGAGCGGCCAAGTTCTGCAGAACAAAGAGTCGTTTAATCTTGTCGGCGTTACTTTTGAGAATAACCTCAACTGGCACAAACACATTTCATCCATAGCTTCGGCAGCTTCAAAAAGATTGATTCCTCTTCCGAGCCAAAAAATATTTCTCTTCTTCCCATCTGTACACTCTGTATGTACCCCAAATCAGACCTTCTTTAGAATATTGTTCTCATGTTCGGGGAATGGCGTCCCCTACAACACTTAGCATTCTGGACTCCATTTCAAAGAAGAGCCGTTCGTCTTATTAATGATCCAACGCTCACAGAAAGGCTTCCTCTTCTTGCCCACCGTCGAGCTGTAGGGGATCTGTCGCTCTTTTATAGGTATTTTCACGGCTTCTGCTCGGAGGAATTGGCCAGTATAATTCCTTCTCTGGCAGCTTCCAACAGAGCAACACGTAGTGCAACTTTTATGCATCCTTTTACAGTTCAGTTAGAGAGGCCCCGAATTTCCCGCTTTCTTCGTTCCTTCATCCCTAGAGTGTCAAGACTATGGAACCTGCTGCCCGCAGAAGTTTTTCCTTCTCCTCCCAATCTCCAAAAATTTAAGTCCCGTGTGAACAAACTCCCTCTCACCACACTGAAGACACCCACGGTACGTTAGTACTCAGGCATCAGCCTTCGTGGACTGTCCCAAGATAAAAAAAAACTATTTTAGGACTGTGAATCCGTTTGAAGTTTAACGGCATTAAACTCGAAAAAAAAATTGTATCCCAAATGGATTTAGAGTTCAGCTTAAAAATAAATATTGGGGTTATATTTAATATGGTCATTAAGACTATAAATGCGATTATTTATGGAAGAAAGAAATTCGTTGATGTGAAAAAGATTAGAGTTTGCGCCGCATGAATTTTCACAGTATAGAAACTTCTGGGCAAGATAAGGAATTCATTGGCCGCCACTAACGCCAGACTTATGATACCTAAAGAAAGCAAAAAAATGCCTTTATACTCTAGAACTGTTAACATAGTAAACAATTTTGTGTTTCCATGAAAAACTTTCTCTATAATAACGAGCTCGTTCTACTAACCAGAGATATATGATTGCAGAGTAAAACGTTGACTCATTCCGGAGTTGTTATGGATCTAAGTTGAGAATGTGCTCGGTGTATGTTCGTGTCGGAGACGAATACGCGGTTTTCCTTCAAGATGGAAGACTTAATACGTTACGAAGGATACACTTTATTACTCTTGTCTTTTTATCGTGACAAAAATAATGTCCTCATTTTGGTTTCAGAGGTAAAGAGTTACTTTTAAATAAAATTGCATCTGTAATGAGATAAAGTTTTTACCAAAATTGCCTTATTATTTTAAAATAAGATATGTACAATAGTAGATAATACATAATAGATACAATATATTGGATATGCAACTAAAACGTGAAGTTGGATCATTTTAAAACTTTAAAAATTAGGTTTTTTTAATGTGACGTGATTACTTTGATGTAAAAATAAACCATTTTACAACTGCCTAATTAAAGCTTTTTTAAACCAGTTTCACCACGAAAAAAACAAGCAAGTTAAAATAAGTAGATTACCAGGATACCAAGCCCAGGACCAAGGAGTGCAAGTTTGCGCAAGACCAAGACCGACCTGCTGAATTCTTGCACTTCTGCAACTTGTTTTTTTAATATTATAACATTATTTAATATATTCAATTATCAAATTCAATTTACCTGTTCACTTTACAGAGGTTTTTCATACAGATATTACAAAAAATATGTCGAAAACTGCCTTACTTGACGATTATTTAATGAAAAACAGGTTTCTTTAATAAAAAACAGGTTTCTTTAATATAACATTAATTAAATCGATCACTTTGTTTTCTTAAGCATTTCTCTTACAACGATAGCAAGTAAATTAATTAATATATTTCAAAAACAATAAGATGGTGACTTAAAGCCCAACAAAGCTCGATATCTCCGAAACCGTCAACGATAGAAAAAAGGTTATAAAAGCTGAAATTAACTTTCACATTCCTAATTTTTTTTTAAATTAGCTATCTAGAAATGCTACTTACAGGATAATGGATCAAAATTTTCAAAATCCAGAAATACATTATTTTTGTTCCACACTTTAAGAAGCATTAGATGCTTTTTAAAACTAAGATATAAATGTAAAAGTAATGGATTAATAAAAATATATATTTGTCATGTCATATAGAAATACTTTTTATATAAATGGATTTTAAGTATTACTTCCGGATTAGACGGAAAAGTTAAAACAATGCCAAAAGAATAATGATGACGTAATTTTTATCAAAACCGAAAATGATATTTAAAAACCATCTACGTCGACATTGTTCCTATATGACACTTCAATAATTTCCAGCATAATATACAGGTTGGCGATTTTTTTTCAATGGATTTTTCGCCATATTTTTTTATTTTAGGTTATAAGCTAAAAATGAGGGAGTTTTCTTGGGTTGCAGTAAATTCTTCAAAAATTCTGAAATAGAAAATAATTTCACATTTTACGACCTTTTTTCTATTATTTTTGTATGCTCAGTTTTTTACTATCATGAACGGTTTTGAAGATATCAAGCTTTGTCACACTATTGAGCCACCTTGTATATGCAGAATGTTTATAAATTATTTGTACAAACTTTGTACGGCAAAAGTTTGACTAATTTAAACATAAAAAGTTCATATAAACTGAAAAGTTTCTTAAATAATTTTTTTTTGGAATCAGAAACCAATTTTTACATATCAGAATCATTTTCACGGTAATTTTACATCTGGTTGAAATTAAAAGTCTTTATTTTTTGCTAACACAGTACACAGTTTTGTATTTACTTTAATCTTATATCCTTCAGAAAAAAATAATTCTCATCACTAAATTGTTTCTATATGTCACTAAATGTATAAAAGCAGGTTGTGTTCCCTACATTTAAAATATGCTTTTTAATTAAATAATTTAAATGTACGTGTACGGTTAAAATTGTTATATTTTAAAATTTTAAAGCAGAGAATATAGTCTACATCTAGTCCATATTTATATTAAAGGATCAAAAAGATATATTTTATTTAAGATTGCTACTTTAAATCATTACTACCAAAAAAAAGCAAGACCAAGACTAAGACCAGGCTTGCAAGACCAAGACCATTACAGTCTGGCTTTTGGTCTAGCTTTGCCAAGGAAGTTTAAAGGTGTATGGAAGCCCAATGCTATGGCCCATTCGATCAAAAAATGTCCAGCCCAGTATGAAAATAACTTTCAGAATTGGCCCCGCCGATTCTGCGCAATAACAAAATTCCACGAAATAATTTAATGTGTTCCCTACTTACACACTGATAAATCAGTGTGTATTTAGGCAACACATTATACTTTTATGAGAGCCGTAGTACCGTTTTTGTCTTAGGTTGTCTAAGGTTTTTGGTGCAAGGGAGCGCGTGGCGCGTATGAAACTATATCCGCGCTGTACCGTCAACCGTCGTCATCTCATAACCACAACTAACCCTTTTTTATTCTGTGCGTCTCATCATTCGTTATTTTCGTTGTGGTTTGTGCCCTTTGCGCCGTATTAGTTTCGGTTGTTTTGCTTTGTGTGAGTACCTATATTTTGTGGTTGCAGAAGTTTTTTGGATTGATAAAAACCTTTTTATTTTAGTGATTAGTGTTTATTAAATTGTGACTATAATTTTGTGTTTATTGTTTGTTACTTATAATATCGTAACAACATGATTAGAGGTTGGATGGTTTTGTCTTGCAAATCCAAGGGTAACATACCCGGCATTTTTTACTTTAGGTGCTTCTTATGAGACGTAACGTTAGGTAACCGAAAAAATTATAATATATCAATTATGAATAATAGAATAATGAAAATTTCATAGGAAATAGCAGTGAGAAAAGTAAGGCAATCTTAACTATCTTTTAGATGATTTCCACAATGTTTGTGTATTTCTGTGGATTATTAAAAAGAAATAAGGTTTATATTTAGGTACTTTTATTTCATTTAATAATTTAGTATATTTTTTAAAGGATCAAAATTATTAATTACTGGGCAGACCAGGCAAATTTTAATATATACAGGTCTCTCTAATTGAATAAAAGAAAGTACAATTTTATGTTAAAGTTCCTTTTTGCTTTTTCTGTATTTGTTTAAAAAGAAATTAGATTTTTGGTTTCTTAAACTTACATTATCAACTTTTTAAGCTCGACATACTGTAGACACATAATATTTAACGGATACTGTTACAATGGATATCTAGGTACCAAAGGTTACTAAACATTTTTAACCACTGTTATTCTGTCCCATGAATGTTTGTTATTATTGAAAAGTATATGCCTAAAAAGCAGTTATAATAATTTTCACTTTTTAATGTACAACCAGAATCTTTGGATTAGATTAAACTCATTTACACTATCTTGCCCTTCTTTTATCACAAAATTGGTGATAAGTACATGAAACTATCATACAATGTTTGAAATTTATTTTAAAAAATCGTGTTTTTATTTATTTACAAAGATTTTTGGTAAAAATACAAAACTCACAAAAATATCGACCATTTAGATGGAAGGCTTCTTTCCATATTATATCAGATACAAAATCCAATATTACACAATAATTTTAAATATTCTATGGTAGTATCGTTTAATAACCAAAAATTTTGTGCAAAAAATAAAAAAACAGTGAATGCTTAAATTTGACATTTGATGATGTCAACTTTATAGATAGTAACAAAGAATTATGGAAGTCCGGCTCTGACCTACTATTCATTTTCGCCCAAAACCCCAGGGCCAATCCCCCTATTCCCGCTGCCCTGCACGCCTGGACAATTTTGTTCTACAGTATTGGGCTTCCATACACCTTCAAACTTCCTTGAGCTTTGCTCATCACTAACTGAAACTTAGCCGCAGTGGCCTGTATTTATCAGGCATTGTAAATATGTATTATTAGCGGTACGTAACGTAGATACCCTCGCGCCATAGTTTTATATTTAAATTTTTAATTCTTGTAGCTTTGTTATTAAATTTTGTACAAAAAGAATATTTGGCAAAAATGTTACTTATATATAAAGGGTTATTTCTAGCCATTTAAATAATAAAAAAGGCCAATTGCAGGCATGCGTTATGTGGAACTAAAATTCGATGTTACATTTTTAATTCTCTTCAAAAATAAATTTACCCAACTAATTTAATAGTGGTATTTTTTGTAATATCATTAAACCCTTTTTTGCTAATTAAAAAAACAGCATTAATTAAACTGATGAGCCCTTCCTTACTTACCCGAATCAACGTCATCGGCAATATCCAGCCTGTCGTCGGCTGTGGTTTGCGGGACACATTCCGTGTTGACTGATCCACCGCCGATCATTTGGGAATCGGTCATCGACACGGGGTGCATTATCGGAGGAAGCCGCGTGAAGGATTCGGCTCGGACGGCACCTGGAACAAAGGAAAATATAATTATTTAAAATAAAAATAGTATTGTTTGAATAAATGTATCAATTTAAGCCTAAAATTTAATTATATTGTTTAACCTTTAAATTATTATCGTTTATATAATGATGCTTGCTTTGTTCTTTTTAAGAAACTACATATGATATGAATAGGTAACATAAGGGTACATCTAAAAAAAATGAATTATCGCCCCAAATATTATCATCATATTAATTGTCTCCTGGTCACATTATACGGGGTGATTCTCTTATTGTGCTGTACAACTTAAATCAGCAACAAAACTGAAGTTAAACTTTAATATCCCGACACGACGACTGTAAGCGAAATAAAAAAAGCATATTTAATAGCAAAACGAGAGGCCAGGCCCGGGGTTTGACAAGAGAAACGACTTATAGAAAATTAAAAAAAACAGGTTAAATCTCTGTGGTCCATTTATTTACTGAACGCTCTATAAGCCAATCTAGTGTTTATGCCATACAGCACTCCGCTGGTAATGCTGGCAATGGCCAACGACTGTATATTAAAGGACAGTTTGCCGAATTTGTCTGCCAGGGTCAAACTCGCTTTGACGTCACCACCGGTGCTGCTAGTGCTGGGATATCGACACAAAACATCGAAGTTATTAATCTTTCAATCACCCAAAAAATTAATATTTTATTTTTGGAGCGAGAAAAATTGGGTTTAAAACTTTTTTTAAATATTAAACATTGAACATTAAACATCGATGTCTACATCGTTGTTAAAAACATCGAACATCGGTAACAAAACATTGATTTTTAGCACCGCTGGTGACGTCACAGCCGCTGCCCGCTTCTTCTAAATTTTCCAATGTACGTTAAATGGCAGTCCTTTAGTATATAGTCGTTGGGCAATGGCAATCGGCAACCTGGTGAGTAAAATTTCCGACAACCCAGTAAAAACGGCGGTAAAACAATGATCGCAATGCAACGAAACTAGTGATGAGCAAAGCAAGACCAAGACCAAGACCGGGTAGTCTTGGTCTTGGTCTTGGTCTTGCAAGCCTGGTCTTGGTCTTGGCCTTGCAAACCAAAGGAAGGTCTTGGTCTTGGTCTTGCACCACCCGGTCTTGGTCTTGGTCTTGCTGCAAGAGTCTTGCTTTTTTTTGATGGTAATAATTTAAACTAGGTAATATTGAATAAAATATATTTTTTTATTACTTAAAAATAAACAGAGATGAAAACTATATTTTCTGCATTAAAATTATAAAATATGCCAATTTTAACCTTACACGTACGTTTGAATTATTTGATTAAAAAGCATATTTTAAATGTAGGAGTTTATTTATGTATGCTTAATTTTTAGTTAAATTAAGACACAAACTGTTTTTATAAATTTAGTGGAACATAGAAACATTTTGGTGATAAGAATTATTTAAATGTCCTTTAAAGAAGCATATAAAATTAAAAGAGATACAAAACTATGTACTGTGTGAGCAGAAAAATAAAACTTTTTATTTCAACTAGATATGAAATTTTCGTGAAAATGATTCTAATATATGTTAACATTGGTTTTTGATTTAAAAAAAAGTTATTCAAAATTCTCTTCAGTTCATGTGAACTTTTTATTTTTAAATCAGTCAAACATTTGCCGTACAAAGTTTGTACAAATACTTTATAAATATCCTGCATAAACAAGGTGGCTCAATACTGTGACAAAGCTCGATATCTTCAAAACCAGTTCGTCATGGTGAAAAACTGAATATGAAAAAATTATAAAAAAAGGACGTAAAATGTGATTTTTTTTCTATTCCAGAATTTTTCAAAGAATTCACTGCCACTCAAGAAAACTCCCTTATTTTTAGCTTTTAACCCAAAATATAAAATTTATCACAAAAAATCCATTAAAAAAATCAGCACCCTGTATATTATGCTGTAAAATTGTTAAACTGTCATATAGAAACAATGTCAACGTAAAATGGTTTTTAAATATAATTTTTGGTTTTGATAAAAATGACGTCATTATTATTCTTTTAGCATTGTTGTGCCTTTTACGTCAAAACCGGAAGTGGTATTCAAAATCCATTTGTATAAAAATTTTTCCTATATGACATGATTTTTCCTATATGACATGAAAAATATATTTTTTAATAATTCCTCTCTTTTACATTTATGTCTTAGTTTTTAGAAGCAATCTTATGGTGTCACTTTTTACAGTGTAGAACAGAAATAATGTGGATTTTGAAAATTTTGGTCCATCCTGTAAATGGTATCACTTAGCTAATTAGAAAAAGAAATATTTGGAATATGAAAGTTATTTTCAGCTTCTATAACTTTTGTACCTCTAGCTTTTCTCTGTCGTGAACGGTTTCGGAGATATCGTGCTTGGTCGAACCATTAAATCACAATTCTATTATTTTTGAAATTGAATTTTAAATGTAATTCATTATTCATAATCGTTGTTAAAGAACTGTATAAAATAACAGTGATTTATTTAATTATTATTTTATAAAAGAAACCGGTTACTCATTAAATAATCGCCTTTTTTGGCAGTTCTCGCCACATTTTTTGTCATTTCTGTATGAAATACCTCTGTATATTGAATAAAAAATTTAATATTATAATATTTTTAAAAAAGTTGCAGAAGTGCAAGAGTCTTGCAGGTCGGTCTTGGTCTTGCGTAGTCTTGCACCCCTCGGTCTTGGTCTTGGCCTTGGTCTTGCATACCCCGGTCTTGCTCTTGGTCTTGCAAGCGAAAAGGCGGTCTTGATCTTGGTCTCGGTCTGGGTCTTGCTGCAAGACCAAGACCAAGACCGCAAGACCAAGACCGGTCTCGCTCATCACTAAACGAAACAGGCAAGCAGCACAAAGTTAGCATTATGTGAACTGGAGCAGTTTTCACCGGAATCGAAATGCAACGAAACAGGTAAACAGCTCGTGGCACGTATGATTTTGAAACAGCTTGAAGCAACTATGGTTCCGGAACAGCTTGGAGCAACTATGATTCCGAAACAGCTTGAAGCCTTTATGGTTCCGGTAGAAACTAAAGCAGCTTTCTCGAAACAGGTATTTTTATGAACGGGAATAGGTTGTACTTTTTTAATAAAGCACCTTGTTCGAACCATCCCTAGAACCTTTGTAATGAAGGATATGAATAAATATTATTATTAATAAATAAATTATTATAAAGAATATAGGTAAAGAGAAATTTAATAACATTTTTATTAAAAAATAAAATACCTATATTATTTTTCGTGTTCTGGGTCTTCAAATGAGGGCTAAAAAGGGTCATATTTATAGCCTTACATACATTAAAAAAAGTTTAAAAGACATCCTGAGAAATACCGTAAGAAATAATTTAAAACAAAAAAGATACAATATAAGATAAACATTTATTTAATAGGACACTTTATTTATTGGTTTATTGTTTAAGCATCTCATTTTCTTTTAATATATCTTAATAAAAAGGATTTTATAATCTTTTTTAGTAACAACAAAATTAATTTAAATAATATAAGCAAATAAGTTACAATAATTACCTGAAATTCCAGAACATAAAAAGTCATTATTCTGTCAAAGTCTAGAATTTTTTGTTAGGTTACTAAACATGAATACAAAATGTTTTTTATTTACTGAAACGTATAAAAAAAGTATAACGCTATATATATATATATATATATATATATATATATATATATATATATATATATATATATATATATATATATATATATATATATATATTATATATATATATATATATTATATATATTTATAGATTACCTATAATAAACAAAACCCTTTTTTGTATTGATAAAATAAATTATTTTAAAAATGTTTTAATATCTGATAAATTAGAGTTAATAATTTTATTAAAAGGTAAGTTGCCAAACATTTAGGAATGTAACAAATTAAATTAAATTATAATGGTTAATTATCGTTCAGGCCTTGATTCATTTGAAAAAGCTGCAGCATCGGTAATGAAAGTTTTAGCAGCAGTTTGGCAAGAGTGCAAGAATTTGCAGAAGTTGCAAATTCAGTAAAGTGCACTTAGTCCGATATCGGATGATGTGTGGTCGGGTTTTTAGCTTAATAAATTCTTAACGCCTCGCAAGATTTTTTAGTTTTAGTAATAGTTGAAAATTGACTTTATTTGTGGTAGATTTAAAATACATATGACGGGTATATTAAAAAAATAATAAAATAATTGACCACAAATTTAAATACTTTTTTTAACCGAATTATATTCTTAAGTATAATCCAGTTTTCTATTCATGGATCATTTTATCAACTATTGGCACCATATCTCGGTTATTTAATAAAGAGATAAAATATTTTTATTATTGAAAAATATTTTAATTTTGTCTTTCACAGTATAATGATTGTCCTAAAATTATTCACCAACTATACTTACTGTTAGAAAAATACAAACTCAAAACATATTACTTTCATAACATTACAAAATGCAGTAAATTAATTCTTTATTTTCGCTTAAAAAAAATTGTTCATTATGTAGGTAATGGTTACGTGGGGTGCCGTAGAAATAATTGCCATTATGCTTTTTAAAATTTGACAGATAAAGAAGGTGGTTGTGTTTATTAGCGTGTCTTCTATAATTTGGAAACAATAAGTCAAATTTAGTATTAACAACAAAAAACTATGATCTTTACTAAAAGTGAGCAGGTTGATTTTTTATTTTGGGACAGTCCACGAAGGCTGATGCCTAAGTACTAACGTAAAGAAGGTGTCTTAAGAGTAGTAAGAGGCAGTTTGTTTACACGGGACTTAAATATTTGGAGATTGGAGAAGAAAGCGGGTAGATCGGGGCCTCTCCAACTGAACTGTAAAAGGATGCATAAAAATTGCACTACGTGTTGCTCTATTGGGAGCTGCCGGAGAAGGAATTATACTGACCAACTTCTCTGAGCAGAAGCCGTGAAAATACCTATAGAAGAGCGACAGATCCCCTACAGCTCGACGGTGGGCAAGAAGAGGAAGCCTTTCTGTAAGCATGGGATCATTAATAAGACGAACGGCTCTTCTTTGTATAAAGTCCAAAATGCTAAGTGTGGTAGGGAACGCCATTCCCCAGACATGAGAACAATATTTTAAAGAGGTCTGATTTGGAATACATACAGAGTATACAGATTGGAAGAAGAGAAATATTTTCTGGCTCGAAAAAGAAATCCAAGCTTTTTGAAGCTGCCGAGGCTATGGATGTAATGTGTTTGTGTCAGTTAAGGTTATCCTTAAAAGTAGCGCCGACAAGATTAAACGACTCTTTGTTCTGCACAACTTGGCCGCTTATATGTAACGGATGAGCATTGACAGACTTTTTTCGCGACAGCGAACATGACTGTGTTTTCGAGACATTAAACTAAACAAGATTTTTGGCGCCCCAATCCAAGATAAGTTTGAGATCTTGTGAAAGAGATATCTACATTGACCCGCGCTGGTTTTCCAAATCAGAATTACATGGTGGCTTAAGAAATTGAATACTAGAGTGGAGGGTACTATCGTCAGCAAAACTATGAATGGGATTGATTGTGGAAGAAAGAAGATCGTTAATGTGTATAAGAAACAGCGTGGATGCCAGCACTGAGCCCTGTGGCACCCCAGCATTAATTTGGTAGAAGCTGGAAGAATGACCATCATGCCAGACCTGATCGAAAGCTTTGGATATGTCAGGAGCAACGATCTGGGATTCACCAAGAAACACAAAATTATCATGTACAGGATGTCCCACTTTCGATGCTTTTATAGGGTATCTCCGTAATTTTTAGTGTTATAAAAAAAGAAATATAGGCATCATGACTCTTTTTGGGTTATTCTTAAAATTATCGTATATGTATAAAAGTAACCTTTCGTTAGAATAGCAACCTTATTAAGTGTCGTTTATACAGGGTGTAACTAAATAAGTGTAAAACATTTAAGGAGGTGATTTCTCATCGAAAAAAAGATAGGATCTTTCATATAAAGAAATTTCATTGGAGCATCCCTTGTTAAGATACAGCCCCTTAAAGGGGGTACATAAAATTTGTATAACAATTTTTCACAAGCACTAAAAAAGTTACAATATTGAAATTAACCTGACGTTTTGTACTACCAAAAATACACTTAACCAGTCATTTATTTGGTTTATCCCATGGTTGTGGAAGGTGGAAAACGCAACCCCTAAAATTTATTTCCAATGTAACTTTTTGTCTTATTATTTGTTTACATTTAAAAATTTATTTCCGATAGCCTGTTTCATTCTAAACAAAAAATGTCTTTGGGTTTTTTGCCCAAAATAAACCAGTGCGCAGCAAAAATTATTTTACGAACTACAGAGATACATCGTCATAAAAATGCGAACTGGATTTATTGTTATTTTGTAGTTAGTATCTGCATTAAACGATTAAAGGGTAATAAACAAAACTAATTTATTAATAGCAAAACACACAATATGTAGAAATCATAGTAAATGTTCAATATGTCTACATTCAGACATTACGCATGCATCTATACGTCGGCGCATTGAGCCACGTATTTGCTCAAATATTCCCGGAGTCTCTCCGATTACCCTGCACGCATACTGCTGATGCGGTTTCTTAAGTCCACTACATCGCGAACAGGAGTACGATAAACCAAATGCTGTAAATGGCCCCAAATAGAGAAATCGAGAGGATTAAGATCCGGGGATCGAGCGGGCCAGTTCTGTGGTCCTCCTGGACCTATCCACTGATTTGCATATGTTTCAGTTAAATACTGACGTGCTACTTGACTAAATGGGCGGGAGCCCATCATGCATAAAAATATCCCTTCTGATGCCCAAAGGAACTTCCTCCAGCAGTACTGGATGAAATTCTCTTAAAAATTGAACGTATGTCTCACCATTTAATCGAGGAGGTAGAAAATGAGGCCCAATTAAATAATCCCCAATAACTCCGAGCCACACGTTAAGAGAAAACTGTTCTTGATGGTTAGTTTCGACAATAGCATGAGGGTTTTCATCAGCCCATATGTGGTAATTATGAAAATTTATAATCTTGTCCCGAGAAAAACTACATTCGTCTGTAAATTCTATCGTCTTCAGAAAGTCACAATTTCTTCTAATCATTTCCAGCATCCAATTGCAAAATTCAAGACGGTTCGGAAAGTCTCGCGGTAACAGTGCCTGTACTCGTTGCAGATGGTAAGGGTATAAGAGTTGTTCCTTTAAAATTCGAAATACCGTCATATGATCAACATTTAGCTGGAAGCAATCTTTCTAGTAATGGTAGTAGGTTGTTCTTCAATCAAATTAAGTACTGCTTCCTCAAGCTGTGGTGTTCGTATTTTCGATGGCGACCACAATCCTGCGTTCTTTTGTCGAATGAACCATATTTTCGTAATCTTTGATGAAGTCGAGCAAATATTCTATGTGAAGGATGGTGCCATTGAGGATACATTTCAGCATATCTTCTAGAAGCTTCTAACCCATTCCCTTGCGACAGACCGTAAACGTAATGCATATCAGCCCTTTCCTCATTTGTGTATGCCATTTTAATAACAAGTGAATTATTAAGTAACAAACTAAGAACAGAACTACAATACACAATTAGTATTGATTCAATTTCGAAAATTCAAAAAACTGGACAGCGTCATACCAATTTAATTGTCACTATCGCTAATAGCGACCTACTAGATAGATTAGTTTCGTATTTTCGCATTTATGACGATGTATCTCTGTAGTTGTTCGTAAAATAATTTTTTGCTGCAAACTGGTTTATTTTGGGCAAAAAACCCAAGAGACATTTTTTGTTTAGAATGAAACAGGCTATCGGAAATACATTTTTAAATGGTAAACAAATAATAAGACAAAGAGTTACATTGGAAATAAATTTTAGGGGTTGCGTTTTCCACCCTTACAAAAATGGAGTAAACCAAATAAATGACTGGTTAAGTGTCTTTTCGGTAGTACAAAACGTCAAGTTAATTTCATTATTGTAACTTTTTTAGTGCTTGTGAAAAAAATGTTATACAAATTTTATGTACCCCCTTTAAGGGGCTGTATCTTAACAAGGGATGCTCCAATGAAATTTCTTTATATGAAAGATCCTATCTTTTTTTCGATGAGGAATCACCTCCTTAAATGTTTTACACTTATTTAGTTACATCCTGTATAGATAAAAAAATAAAAAAAGGACAGACGGACAGTAATCTCATCCCGGGGTTAACCATAGGGTACATGTGCTACAACTGGTGCCACACACAGCCAAAACAACGCCAATAAGTAAATAATAGTGTAATAGAAACTAATTTGTCCCTGTAAATACGTTTTCATTTTTATTTACTTATAAAAAACACATTTTTAAATCTTTTATTGAAATATCCTTATTTTAAGTTGGCCAAAATTGATCTATTTTGACACGTTGTATAACAGTTTTTCTGATTTTTAACCCTTATAATAAATCATATACCTTAACTTTTAAAAAACGCTTTTTCTATCCTTTCTTAGAATTCGCTATAAACAATAATTTATTTTCTCAGAATTCGAAATGACATAGCTTGTAGAATGTCAAGACTTTGGCAAGCAAATTTTAAAACCTCACCTGATTATCAAACACCGAAGTAGGTAAGTGCACTTTAACTGATTGCCAACTTCCGTACTGCTTTAAATTCCTGGAAGCAGTGTAAACTGCTGCTCAATATTTAACTTGCAATGTTCTTACTCTGTCAAGTAAATTATGATCTTCATTTTAAATTTAAGTTCAAGTTAAGTTTAATATTGTATAATATCTAAATAAAAGTAAACACGAAGGTACATAAAAGACAATATAACAATATAAAAAAGTTTTAAATAAAATTATGCGTTTAGGGTTATTAAGCAAAATGTTAATGTCATTTATTTTGATTCCAAAAGTTTTTTAAAATCAAAAATAGGTTTTAAATTTACTAATTTATTTTTTTTAACATATGAAAAATTTGTTGTAAATTTGCATGTAATTGTTATGCTATTAGAGTACTCTATCTACTTATTTTGATTCAATTTTAAATTTAAATTTTAAGCTATGATATTTGTTTTTGGCAATATTATTTTTTAAGGGGGAAAGTGGTACTTTTTCGACGCGATTTTCCCTTGCCCGAACGACGCGAAGCGGGGGGTTGGGAACAGTCTGGCGGAAAAAAAACTTTGCGCAAGCGTTAGGAATACAATTTTTTTTTTCCCCGCGCAAAACCCCAAATTAAAGCAATTATTATTTTTTTTAAAATTTGTTTAATCTGAAAGAACTACTACAACATAAAAAATGAGAATTAGTTTGATAAATTTTCCCCCAAAAGAACAAATTATTAGATTTTTTTAAATTAATTGCAGAACCTGTAATTTCATTTACGGGTGGCTTATGGAAGCGCTTATTGTACGGCTTGATGAAGGTTGACTTAGCTCAGGGGGGGAGTTGTTCATGGTCAATATTTTATTCGACATATCCTTTTTTTTATTTTGGGGTTTATCAATGTAGCTCTCAGGGTACAGCCGTTGATTTCCAGCCCCCCAAATCGCCGACATTTGGAATTCCCTTCCCGAATCCGCTAACATAGTCGCAGAGGATCGACGAAAACTATGTCCAGTGTACTCTTCTGGATTTTTTAATTTTTGGGGATTTCGCAATTTTAAATTTTCAATTTTGAATTTTTTTCCCCACATTGCGTACTGCATGCTCCCCCCGTTTTTACCGAAAAAAAAAGTCTGTGGGGGGATGTGGTTTTTACAAATTTTTTATATTTACGGAAAACCAGATAAAATCCGTTATTTTTTTCATCGGGCAATTTCAAAAGATTTTGGAAGGTTTTTTACTGTCAGGAATTTTCACCACTATCAAATTTTTTATTCCTATTTTGCCCCTAATCATTATTTGTGGGAAGTTCATCTTCCTACAAGCACCGGCCAAAACCAAAAAATTTTAGCAACTTTTATTAAAGGAAAAATTATCAAAAATTTTTTTAATGAATTTTTTGAAACTTTTCTTTTTCTGAAAGTTTTAGATTTTTTTTGGGGGTATCCCACGTTTGGGGTTTGGGAGTGATGTTACCTTTGGGAAAAATGAAAATTTTCAAGGTTCGTTTTCACTTTTTAGGACCCATTTTAACATAAAGTACTTACTCCATAAAGTATTAAATTTTTATGTTTTTTGCAAAT
>JAHBCN010014107.1:0-23346 GCA_019359885.1 Listronotus oregonensis
AAATCCATCATAAAACAACTCATATTTTGCGCAAAAACTACCTATAACAACAGTAAAGAGACGTTGTCATCAGCCCGGCTGCCAAGCGGCTTTTTATTAGCATCTCTAATAAGTTATCGATTACTTTAGTCATTGTCTGAGCTTTCTAAGCATTCTGCTTTAAGATGGTGCACTTGTTCTCTAAAACCTTGCTTTAAAAGACAGGGCAATGGTATAGTGAATGTTTAAAAATTAGCACAAATATGATATATAGAGGCTTTCAAAAATTCGAATATTTAAGATTGTGGTAGGTATTTTAAAGGGGTAACTGGGCGTTTCAGACGTTAGTTATTATTACCTTTTTATATAAAAAGTTTCACAAGAAAAAGTTTCGTATGTGTAAATCCATGTGGCATAATTTTTTTGAAAAACAAATAAAACTTTTTTAAAAAAGTATTGATCCTGATATTTAAGCATGTGTAATTTTAAATAGGTATTTTGTACATAAAATCTAGTTCCTTTTAATATCAAGACGCATACTATTTTAAATAAGTTTTATTTTTGTTTATTGAAAGGTGGTGCCACATGGAGTTACACACATTGCTAGTTACACCGACGTTAAATTGTTATAACGTGGCACCCTTTAGAAAGCTAACTTTGGCAACAATATCTCAGTGGCATAGTGGTCAGTGACACTGCCAAGCACACTGGCGGCCCGGGTCCGAGTTCTGGAGGGGGCATATATATTATTATGTATGCAACGGCTTTTGCTGCGTCAAAACACTGCTAGTAATTGAATGGGTGACCGCTAGTGAACACCGTGTATGTGTAAAAATTTTAGTTACCGTCTGGATAACTTAACCCAGACGTTAATGGGGGTAGCTCCGGAGTGGTAGGTAGTAATTTACATAACGTAAATGGTGGCACTATCGCGTTGGATAAAAGATGCCTTTAAATGCAATATTTGCATGTTTTAGTACTAAACATCGTTGACGAGACTAAAGAAAAAAATGTTTAAGCATCTCAAAACCCAGCATCCATGGTCATTAGACTTTATCTAAGCCTTTGTGGGCTGTCACAGAGATAAAAATACACATAATTTAAATGTTTAAACAAACTTCATTATATTGGGCTTCAAATTTTAAAACTCTTTACCATTTAGCATATAGTCCAAGATCCCAGGTCCTCAGACGTTACTTATTTTCTCAGAAATCAAATATATGGGGTAAAGTGATTTTTTTTTTATCTTTGGACAGTCCACGAAGACTGAGACCTAAGCACTAACGTACCGTGAGTGTCTCAAGTGTGGTGAAAGGGAGTTTTTTACACGGGACTTAAATATTTGGAGACTGGGAGGAGAAGGAAAAACTTCTGCTGGTAGCAGGTTCCATAGTCTGGATACTCTAGGAATGAAAGAACGCAACACAAAGCGAGAAGTTCGAGGCCTCTCTAGTTGAACTGTAAAAGGATACATAAAAGTTGCACTACGTGTTGCTCCGTTCTGGAGCTGCCAGATGAGAAATTATACTGGCCAACTCCTCTAAGCAGAAGCCGTGAAAATACACATAGAAGAGCGACAGATCCCCCACAGCTCGACGATGGACAAGAGGATGAAGCCTTTCTAAAAGCTTGGGATCATTACTAAGAGGAAAAGCTCTTCTTTGAATGAAATCCAGAATGCTAAGTGGTGTAGGAGCCGCCGCGTCGTTCCCCAGACACGAGAACAATATTCTAAAGAGGGTCTGATTCGGGATACATACAAAGAATACAGATTGGAAGAAAAAATATATTTTCTGGCTCGAAAGAGGAATCCAAGCTTTTTTGAAGCTGCTAAGGCTATGGATGTAATGTGTGGCAGTTGATGTTATTTTAAAAAGTTACGCCGACGAGAATAAACGTCTCTTTGTTCTGCAGAACTTGGAAGCTCATATGTAACAGATAAGCACTGGCAGACTTTTTTTGCGTCAGCGAACAGGACTGTGTTTTGGATGCACTTAACTGAACAAGATTTTTGGAGCCCCAATTCAAGATAAGTTTGAGGTCTTGTGAGAAAGACATCCGCATTGACCTACTTTTGGTTTTCAAATCAGGCTTATTGACTGGCTTGAGAAATTCAATGTTAGAGTGGAGGGTACTATGGTCAGCAAAACTATAAATGGGATTAATTGTGGAAGAAAGAAGATCGTTAATGTGTAGAAGAAACTGAGTACGTGCTAGTACTAAGCCCTGGGACACCCCAGCATTGATTTGGTAGAAGCTGGAAGAATGACAATCTACAATAACTGATATAAATCGATTAGAAAGGAAACCGGAGAGCCAAGAGCAAAGTTTAGGTGAAAGACCGTAAGAAGAAAGTTTGTTAAGAAGCCCATCATGCCAGATCTGATCGAAAGCTTTGGATATGTTAAAAGCAACGATCTGGGATTCACCAAAAAATCAAGAGCTTGTTTTAGTTGTGTGAGACAAAAGAAAGAAGATCAGCTGTGAATCTTCTATAACGGAATCCATATTGTCTGTCATGTAAGATCTTGTGTTTTTTCAGATACTTCAAGAATTGGGAATTAATGAATTTTTCATTACTTTGCAAACAGCAGAAAGAAGAGATATGGGTCTATAGTTAGAAGGAAGAGTCCTGCATCCTTTCTTGGAGACGGGTTGCACACGTGCAGCTTTCCAGCTCTCCGAAAAAATGCCCGTGTCGTAAGAGATTTGAAAATGGCGAGTTAGGATGGGTGCAAGCTCGGGAGCACATTTTTTTAAGACGATTGCTGGTATGCCATCCAGCCCAGACGGTTTTTTACTATTAAGAGAAGAAAGAATACGCTTGATCTGTTAGACCTTAAAAATGATATCGGACACTTTATGAGAAACAGAGGCAACTGTTGGACGAGGAAGATTCACGGTAGGATCGAGAGTAGAATTTGCAGTAAATTGTTTGGCAAATAGTTTTTCTTTTCCTTTAGAAGAAGAAACAATTTTTTCTGAGATTAGGGGTTGAAAATAATTTGTGCAAAAGTTTTGACTTACGTTTTTGGCAATGGAACAGAAGGATTTACTGCCATTCGAGCAAGAAAGGACTTTATCTTTTATCCGATTGTGAAAAATGGTCTTTGGCTTCTGAATTTAGTTTGATTATACTGATTTTTTGCTTCAATGCTAGGGTATCGATTTTTAGAACTAGGGTTTGGAGAAAATTTTTGTGAGCTTGAATTTTTAAAAGTCTGGCTTTGTCACAGGATTTAGAAAACCACGGTTGGTATTTGAAGTTATGGGGAATATAAGTCTTAATGCCAAGTTGAATTGTTTCGGTAATTTGTTTACATATTTCAAAAGGATCGTGAGTAAAAAAAACAAAAAATGCAAGCTTTTAAGAGCAAAGAGAAATTCCCTACAAACCTTAAAATTTTGCATTTTTGTAAGTATGTACTTTAAATATATGCGTATCTGCTAGCTCGGGCCAATTAACAGGTACCCGGTGCCTAATGTAAGTATTGTTACTTAAATTAGTATTAACTTTTTTAATTCTTGGTGCTAATTTTTACGGATATGTTTTAAAGAACTTAGTTAAAAACTAATAATCGATACTGCCAGACACATTCCGCCGGCGGTGGTAATTTTTACCAGGCGCTTTAAAGCACCCAAAAAATAATGTAACAGACCAATCAGATGAGCCAAACATCCCTTCACATACATACAGTGTCGCTATGAGTATGAGCGCGAGGTCAGTATTTGTTCGCTTGAGAGTGAGACATACGAGAGGTACGATAAAAAGTTTATGTACTATATTTATATAAAGACAAACCCTTTTGATTTAATTGTGAAAAATGTATACATTTTTTATGGATTTTTTCCTTTCAAAGGATAAAAAATACCAATTTTATTCGGTCCCACTATAGACGGTAAGTCTAAAAGAGAGATCAATGTGTATAGATATCTCTTTTATGCTCAAGCGAACGAATAATGACCTCGCGCTCATACCCATAGCGACACTTTATGTGTGCCCGGGGGATGTGTGGCCTATCCGATTGGTTCGGCTGCTCACAAAGAGCATGGAAATAGTACCCTTAATATCATGCACAAACATCAAGTCTGAGAAAATAAGTAAAGTTTCATTATTTTTTTACGCGCTTTAAATCGTCTGGTAAAAGTTACCGCCGACGGAATGGGTCTGGCAGTATTGATTATTAATTGTTAACCAAATTTTTTAAAGCATGCGTAAGAATTAGCACTAATAATTTAAGAAAAGTAAATACTATTTTTACTTACCTTTAGCACCGGGTACCTGTTAACTGGCCGTCGGTCTAAGCTAGCAGGTACACAGCCACTCAAAGTACATACATACACTTGGTTTCTGAGAAAATAATAACGTCGGGGGCCCTGAAATCTTACTTAAATACTTTTTTTCTTTAATATTATTGAGATCCACATATTGTGGCAACGTATATTGAGGGTCTCAAATGTTACCTAGGGTACGTAGTGCAGATAGGATAAAGTGGAGCAAACACAAAAAGCACTAGGAATACATAAACTTTACCATTAGAGCCATAGAGAGTACAGAGAATTTCAATATTGTTAACACCCACTATGGAGCTTCTAAAATTATCATCTTTTGCTTAGGTTTTTTTTTGTGTTTTACCGATTCTTGACCGTGACTGTTCGTGCCTACGTTTTAAAACATTTTTTAAGTAGTGTTAGACAATGATATAGTTTCAATAACACTAAAATATTAGGCTTGCATTGTTTTTGTTTGTTTATTGGTACACAATGCTTTAGTTGGAATGTTTCTTCAACCGTTTTCAAGTGATAACTAAAAACTACTCCTAAAGCTACAGCTTATATACTATTCGTTGTTTACCGAAGCTTGATTGATTTTTCACGGTTTAACAACAGCTGCCAATACGAAGCTTGCTTGTTTAGAATTATTGCTGTTTTTTTTAATTTCAGTGGGTTTCTTTATAAATTATTTTTGCTTCTGTATGTGATGATGTTTTGACCATACATGCACGGCAACCCTCGACCTTCACCTTTCACATAGTTTCGTGTGTTTTTTGTATCCTTCAAGTCTAATTTTATGTTGTCTTTTTGTTTCCTTAATGTATACTTCACCACATTCACACGGATTTTGGTAGATACAGTCTTTATTGCCTTCTTTGTCCTAGTAAGAATACTTTTTACAGAGGATTAAGACTTATATGCTGTTTTAAAATTATACTTGTTTTCCATTCTGCAGATCTTTTCGAAACTTTTATAATATACAGAATTATCATAAATCTTTGGTCTTGTTGAGTATTGTTAAGGTTGGATTTTTTCCCCCAGTTGTATTAGTATTTTCCTTTTGCAGAGTACCTTACTGTTACACAAGGATACGGGGTAGTTATATAGAGGCGTATGACCTCTTGTTTTCTTTCGTTGGAGTTATTTGAATTTTGGTGTAAGTATTATCCAGTGTAAATAGGTTTTCTGTATACTGGGGTTAGTATATATGTAAATTAGGTGGTTTAACCAGAAGATCTATGAAAGATAAAGCCGAATTTTGCTCCATCTTGCTTCTAAATTTAATACTATACCGGAGGCAATTTAGATGTTTTAAAAACTTCGATCTATTTGTCATTACCTATCCAAACAATATTGTTGTAAAGCTTGTGTTGACCAATGACAGTAAGCAGTATCACTGTTTGTTTCTGTTCCTTGGCATATGGTAAGAAAGTTTATATTTTAAATTTATGGTCGCTATACTGGATATTATTCATTAAACACCATTTAGCCCTAAATTTGTAGTACCCTTTATATAGGGTTTCGTTTCATTTTTTATAAATGACGAGAGCAAATTGGGTCCTAAATCTTTAGACTAATTAGCTATTTCTTTCTTTGAGTGCAAAATATAATAATAATTTTAGCGTATCTGTTCAATTTTGTAAACATAATAAATAATGACCTTATTATAGCATTTGATTATTTTTAAAACATATCTGTTAATAATGTTCTTTGACTTGTATATAAAAAAAGAAGTATTTTCTGTTATTGATCATAGTATAATTAATTAAATGATGCAGGGATCAATATTTGTTCGTTCTTGGCATTTTAGTCACGAACATCTAAAATATTTAAGAAAGAACATGTAGACTTTAACCTAAATAGAAAATGTATATTTGGTTGACATCACAGTTCATTATTTGGCATTTTGAATATAGTTAAAAATAGCATTGGATTAATTATGAATAATTTATTTGCCTAATGTTAGCGGAAATATGATGCGAATGTTTATATTATTTATGTGTGATTAACTTACAAACAGTTGTTTGTTATAAGGTTTAGCGGCCGTAAAGAGGATTTATATGTCCTAGTAAACCAGAATAAGCCTTTATTTTAAACTTTTTCATATTATTTAGAACTACTTTAGAAATATTTATTAAGTATCAACGTGCATAACATTACTTTAAAATTATTATAACCATTTATTAGCCTAAATAGGACTTACTAAATTCAAAATTAATCAATAAGTTGGCAACATATGGGAAACTTTTTTATTATTAATTTTAAGAAAAAAGTGATTCAATTCTGCATGTTCTAAAATACAATCATCAGAAATTATTATTTTTTTATCCTGTACGAGGTAAGTCAAAAAATATGAATTTTAGTTAAGGGTAAAGTATATTTCACAATATCAAAAATTTTTATAATAAAAAGTTGTTCGGAAATAAAAATCACGTTTAAATATGCAATTGAAATACTTTATTTTAGTTTTTTTTATTTTTCAAAATATCTGTAATCATGGCTTCACTTGTAAAAAAGTTTTTTAATCAGAAGAATATTGGATCAAAATAGTTTTAATTCAAAAATTTTTTTTAAATTTCAATATTGAAATATAAAGGTACTACTCTTAGCAAAATTGATATTTTGACATACTCGTATAAGATTAAAAAATTAATATTTAAAATAAAATAATTATATTATTTTTTTTTAAAAAAAATATATATATTATACAAACAGAAAATTGGAAAAATCCTATTTTAGTTAAAAATTGTTTTTCAAAATTCTCGAAATTGCAAATTGTATATCAATCAAATTACCCTTTTTGATTTATACAAATTTTTTGTATATTAGTAGCTGAACCGCACAAGACAATATTATAACTAATAATGGCAATACGTTAGGCTATCATACATATTTAGGACATAATCTAAATTCAAAATATACAAAACAAGCCCTATTAATTTTTTTTTATTACAGTATATTTGGCCACTCCATCGCAAATCATCATTTACCAACAGTCCCAAAAATTTTACTTTATTACTTACACCGTGATAAGATCCAGCTCTCAGACTAATTTCCCGAATATCAGGCTTGTTTTCTTAGAAAAACCAAAAATTTCGTTTTATTTTTGTTAAGTATTTATAACGCAATTAGGGTTTTTTGATATGGTTAAATCCACATTTTTATTTATTTTTCATGGCAGTATTATTGATGTTACTGCCTGATACTAAAATAGCAGGTCTGGTATACAGAAATTTTGGAATGCAGGTATCTGTTTTTAGATAAAACCTAATTTTTTAGATTACAGCAGGGTTACCTGGCAAAATTTAGCCCCAACTACCAATAATTAAATATACCGGGTGATCCAGGAGCATGGTTCATCCCCTTTTTTTGCACTTTTTAGGATAGAAAATTAAAACGTAGGGATATTACATAATGTCAAATTTGATATTTTTTAACAAGTCACATAACTTCCGACAACTTTCGGTTTCATAGGAGACAGCTTAGACGTTTTTTAATCTTTTGTTTTAAAACATTATATGATGCGCATTGTATACCACAGTACCTTTTTATTATTAAAAATAACAAACTTATAAAGTAACATTTATTTATTTGGTGCTTTATAAAAAAATTTAACACAAAGGACAAAAAAATGTCTAAAATGGCAAACATTTTATAAACATGTCGATGTTAAAGGTTTTTTTTGGTCCTTGCCATTTAGTTTTTCTTTACCAATTCATTGTAGATGTTAATAAGGGTACTTGAACTTATACGAATATGATGGTCGAAAAAAGGGCCGATTTTTACCGACCTTTCTTAATTTAAAACTTTTCGTTTTGTCTAAAACATCAACACATAACAAAATTGCTAAAGAGTCTAATATAAATTATCGAATTTCCGAACTAATGCAATTGGGTCACAGTTCAAGAACCCATTATTTATTCAGTCCGTCAAATAAGTTTCATTTTCCTGAAGTATAATCTTATTCAACAACCGTATAATATATTCATCTGTTAAAAGTAATTTAAGGACAAAATGTCATCTTTATGAATATCCAATTTCAAAAACAAAATTACGCCAGCAGAAAGTTGGTAACTGATTTCTTCTAAAATGAAAATATTTTATGTTTATTTTTATTTGCCTATTATTTTCGAGGTATATATTAATTTTTATTTAAACTTAACCAGTTTTTTTTTGAAATTGTTATTGTATTTTTGCTTGGGTAAACAAAAGTAAGTTACCTATGCAGGAGAGGCACTACTTTTATGTTGAGTCATTAAGACTGGTTTCTGCAGACAACTTTTAACTTAATTTAATTTTAGTGTAAGATCATTGCACACTAATATATCAGCGCGTTTATCTAAAGAGCGGATTCAGAAAATCCTTACGAGGGGGGCGGTCTTAAGGGGGTTTAAGGGGTATTTGTATTGGAATACCCCTCAACGTAGAAGAGGTCCGAGGTCCGGGGGTTCCCCGTCTAGGTTAGCCACCCTTCTGGCTTCACTTGTAATTTGCAAATTACGGTATAGTCCAGAAAACGAACCATTTTGCCTAGCAATATTTTTAAAATGCATAGAATGACTTAAAATTTTGACAGTAGCTAGGGAATAGTCCAAGGATCAAAATCTATATCATGTCGAAGGGCGCCTTTACCTTAGGGGTGGTTGCCAAACCATCTCCAGGGTCGATTTTTTTAAATATATTTTAATCACAGGAATCGATAGAAAAATTATTTCTAAGCAAAAAATGTTTAATGATTTTATTTGTAAAATGCATACTTTTCAAGTTATTCGCAATCGAAAGTCGAAGTTTTTCGTCAATAAAATCAACGTTTTTAAACGTTTTTTTTGCAAATAACTGGATAAGTATGCATTTTATCCAAAGAAAACTGTAAATAACAAAATTATAGCTTTTAAAAAAACGAGTAAAATGTTTTTGTTATTGCTGTGGGACCACTACAAAGTAAGTTGTGGTTTGGTAAATGTTAGCTGTAATTCATCAAACACAAAATTTTTAATTTCAAATGCAAATAACGCAAAATCTACGTATTTATTAAGGAAAACTAATAATAACTTTTTTGAAGCATTTGCAAAGACCTTTCTTTTTTTTTTTTTTAAAGGTACGTATCATAAAAATTGAGTGAGTTATGATTAAAATAACGTTAGACCAAATTTTTTTGGGTTCAAAAATCTTCAAAAACAACCTCCTAATTACCACCCTAATTAAAATGAGTCTCTTTTTCAATTCTCTTTATTTATGTATGATATCTACATTCTAAAATTTTAACCGATTTAAATTGCTTAATTTTGAAAAAATGCAGCTGCAAGTAAAAATCAAATTTCAGAATTTTAATAAAAATGACCTTTTCTTTAAATTAACTCGAAACCCAAGGGAGATACGTAAAAATTACTAAGGTATCAAATCGTAGCTCTTCGAATTACAAACATTTTGTTTTTTTTTTTTTTTTTTTAATTTACCGTATGACTGAAATTAAGTAAGATATAAAGGTTTAAAACGCGTGTGTATAGACAAGCACTACCTTGTTTTACCCCTTAGACCCACCCCTTTAAAAAAGTAAGGGTTTTAAACAGTTTTTATATATAGGACCGTATAGCACTTAAAAAAAACAACAAAATGGTTTTTTAAAGAACTTTTTATCACAAAAACTGAAGGAGTTATGCTTAAAACCCAATTTTTTGAAGCATTCTATAAGCCCAAATACATTTTTTTTGTAAATATTTTTCATTTTAATATTTTTTAAAAATAATTATACGTATATTTTTCTATTTTATCCATTAAATACAGGGTGTAAAAAGTATGATGCTTATCATTTTAATGGGCGATAGTGGAGCTCAAAATAAGTCGAAAAGTTTATATGACATATGTGTCAAAACTTGACAGATTTTTGTCTAAACGATGTTAAAGTCATGCACTTTGAAAGCAGTTATTTCTGTAAACCGTAACAACTGGAAACTTTTGTCTTAATCGCTTATCAGTAGATTCATTTGATAATAAAATAAACTTAATTATAAATGTTTTAGTCCACAAATAAAAAAAAATAATAATTTTTTAACAATTGTTCTCCCAGTTACAAATTAAAAAAACAATTAGCAACAGAGCGATACCTTTGTGCGAAAAGTTAGTCGTACAAAGAAGCTTACCGATCCGACCACGATATTTTTGTTTGCTTTTGAATCGGGAAAAAATATGCCGATATGTTTTAAATTCAAGACAAACGTATTGCAAGTGTACACAAAGACTGATGAAAACGGAATTGTGCGACCGAAAACTTATTCTTTAAGCAAAACAAAAAAGTGCTGATTTAAAGCATAATAAGTTGTGTTCTTAAGAGCATTCATCATCAGCTGATTTAGTTCAAATCGTGCTTCGACGGTAATAAACGAACAACAGACCGTGTAGTGACCACTGGCAACAATGTACGATCGCTATGCCAACCGCAACAGACGATTATTTCTGACCAGGGTCGGCTTTAGGTATTTTTTACATATAGGTTTTTATAAATAATAAACAATAACAAGCATGTGTAACAAAAGGCTTTTTTTAATTGATTTTGTTATTTTTATTACAGTTATACAGCTAAGGTATGAATTTCCATTATTATTTACGTTAGCTCTTATTTTTATGGGAAACACTCAAAGGTCAATTTAATTATTTATTCCTACTTTAGAACTTAATTAAATATCTATTTTTATGACAGTTTAAAAAAATGTGACGCCATCGACATTTTTTAAAGGTACAGTGACGGAAATAAAATTTCGTACACTTAGGTTAACATTTTATGTCAATTTTGAATATTTTGGTAAACTTGGCTTTTTACCTTTTTCTCACCTTAATTAATATTCAATAAAATACATGACTCCAAAATAAATATATAAACTGCTGGACACTCGAAGTGCATAACGTAATTTTTTGGGGTATTTTTAAGATTCGATATTTCGAAAACTAAACGATATTAAAATGCGGTTTTCGATGTTAGCTTGCTCAGGTGTGTAAATTATATCTTTGGCTGATGGATAGTCAATGTGACCGGAAAATTTGTACAGGGTGTAAACTAAAACACTGCATTTTTTACAAAATTTTATCCAAGGTTATTTTTTACAAAACGCAGTTTTATAAATTCCTATATACACTAGAATAATCTTCAATTAAATACAAAAAAAAATTTCTTGCGTTTTTTGAAATTCCTATTTTCTTGGGATATACAGGGTATATCCGAAAATATTGACATGAAGGAACAAACAAATTCCTAATTTACAAGTGACAGCCCAAATCAAACTCATTGGGGCAATTTTTTATTATCTTTAATGCCCCCATCAAGAAAAAATACAATTACAGCATACAAGAGTATAATTTTACGATTTTGCAAATTTTTATGCATTGAACATTTCGAGCTAGAGAAATTTTATTAAAACGAAATTTGATTTCGTTACTTGATTTCCTTTTAATTAGATTTTTTTTACCGAAACGGTTTTTTTTCCCCAACCCTTTTACTTTTAAAAATTAAAGCGGAAAGCTTAAAAACCCCTAATTTTTAAAAGGGGTGTTTTTTAAATCCACTTGACTTTTAGAACTGAATGATTATTAAAAGAAAAAAAAGGGGGTTTTTAAAAATTTTGGGTGGGTTTTTGGAATTTTTTTTTATTTGCCCCGGTAAAAATCCTTAAACGTTTCCGATGAATTGCAAGCAGTTTTTTTAAAAACAAAAATTTAGGACATTTTTCGTCGGGGAAAATTTTTTTTTAATATTTTTCCTTTGTTAAAAAAAGGGGAAACTTTTTTATTTTTTTTTTTTAAGGTTATTTTTTAAAATTTTAACATTTTAATATTTATACCTACAATCCTAACTTTATCGCAATTTTAAAGAGAATGAGAATTTTTTTTATAAAAAAAATATATAGATATGAAAAAAAGGGGTTTTAAAAAATATTTTTTATGGGGGCCAAAAAGACCAAAATTTTTTCTCCCCTATTAAAATATCATATTCTCGGTAATCAAATTTTTAAAAAAAAAAAAGAAGGCCATGAACACTGGTACTTGTTTATTTGGATTTTTTTTCCTTGGTTGATTTTTTTAATGTTTCCGTTTTGCTTTTTTATTTTTAAATTTTTGCTTGTTATTTTATTTCTTTTTTCTTAAATAATTTTTTAATAAAAATAAATAAAAAAAAAAACAATTAAGGTAAATATCACGAATTAAAAAAAAAAAAAGGAAAACCCCCGGAAACATTAAAATTTTTTTTAAAATCCATTTTTTTCTTTTTTTTTTTTGTATTTTAGATTACCGAAAATTTGATTTTTAAAGGGGGAGAGAAACTTATAGTCGTTTTTGCGTAATAATAGAAAGTAGGCCCTTTTTAAAAGAGCTCCTCTTTTTGATATCATTTGCACTATATTTTATTTATCAAAACATATTTAAGGTACTTTTTTTTTTTGAAATTTGGAAAAAGTTAAGATAAATGTAGGTATAGTATATTAAAATGTTAGGTAAAACCCAAAAAAAATATAACAATATACACAAATAAAAAAAAAAAAAAGGGGTTCCCCTTTTTTTTAAAGCCCCAAAAATTTATAGTTTAAAATATTTCTAGACGAAAAGGGGGTGCCCCTTAAATGTGTGACTTACTGTTTTCAAAAACTGCTTTTTTAATTTCCCCATCAAAACTTTTAAAGGTACTACAACCCATAAAAAAAAAAATTAAAAAAACCCTACCCAATCCGTCCCCTTTTTTTATAGGCTTAAAAAATTTTAAATTTCCCATAATAATCAAAAATTTTAAAAAATCAAGTGGATTTAAAAAACATTTTCAATATTCTTAAACATTATTTTAATGTTTTCCCCAATTTCTTTAAAAGTGAGGTTAGGGGGGATAAAAAACACAGTTTCGGTAAAAAGTCTAATTAAGGTAAATCAAGTAACGAAATAAAAAAAAAATTACTTTTTTAAAAAAATTTTTAAATCTGAATTTCAATGCATAAAAATATAACATCAAAAATTTTTGGGGGAAAAAAACCAAATGAAAAATTTTTTTTGCTCCTGTATGGTATTTTTTTTCGATAGGGGCATTAGAGATAAAAAAAAAATTGCCCCAATACCCCCCCTTTGGGCTGTCACTAGTAAATTGGAATTTTTTTTTGTTCCTTCTTCAATATTTTCGAATATACCCTGTAAACCCCCAAAAAAGGGAAAAAAAAGCAAGAAATTTTTTTTTTTAAATTGAAGATTATTCTATTTTTATAGGAATTTATTACACTGCGTTTTGAAAAAAAAACCTTGCAAAAATTTTTTTAAAAAAACATTTTTTTTGTTTACCCTGTAAAACCCCCGGGGCCCCTTTTTCGGGCCCAAAAATTAATTTCACACCCTGGGAAGGGCATCGGAAACCGCTTTTTTTTATCTTTTTTCCTTTTAAAAAATCAACCTTAAAAAAAACCCCAAAAAATTTCGTTTGCATTTTTAGTGTCCAGCATTTAGTTTTTTTTATTCAAATATTAAGGAAGAAACACGGCTAAATATTTCAAAGCGGCACCTTTTTTTTTTACTAATAAGTTTAAGCGTGTGGTCATTGATGCAATCAGCATTTGTGCATGGTGAACATTTTAATTATTCCAGGTTTTTTTAATTTTTTCCCCCAAATCATCACTGTTTTGTGGATGGAACTCATTGTTCTTGTTTTAATTTTTCCTTTTTACGATATATCCCCAAAGGGTTTTTTTGTTGGGGTTGATATAAAAGGGTTCCCCTTTAGGGCCCCAAAAAACCATAAAATTTTTTCCAGTAGCCAGTCCAAAAACTCCTTGCTGTAAAAAGGGCATTTTTTTGGTATAAAAATTTTTTTTTGTTAAAAAAATATTGCCCGATGGCAACATAACATTTTGGGTATGTGTATATAAGCTTGACTATTAAATCTTTCTCGAATACGGTGGCATATGCCTAGCCCTCTAAAACATACCCCCCCATATATTAACAGAAAATCTTCCACTTTTTTAAAATTTGGGGGGGTATATTTTCTTCGTACCGTTTTTTTGCGGCCTATCACTTTCCCCATCGGTAAATCTACCCTTTTTTCCCAAAAATCCATACCTTGCGGTAAATATTCCAGTAAAAAACCCCATGCTTTGCTCTTTATTCATATCGGTCAAAAATGGTTTTTAAAACCCTTACACTGCTTCTCAATTCCGTTTTTTTTCCTAATACGATTTCGTCCCTTCTTAGTCCCCCATAAAATTTTTGTTTGGTTGGGGGGTTTTCCCACAGCTGTGGGGAAATGGATTGTTTCAAAAAAATCTATCAGATCATTATCTTGATTTTCGTTTAAATTTTTTTCTTCTACCATTCCCCAGCCCTTCTCTCCAATGCCCCTTTTTCCCCCATTTAGTTCTGGGGGCTTTGAATAGTGCTTTTTGGGTTTTTCCCAAGGGGAGCTATTCTTCCCAGAGAAACACCTTCTTCGAATAGAGTAATTACCCCGCCTTCTTTAGTTCATTCTTTTCCCCAAAATTTAAAAAAATAAAATAAAATAATTTTGAAATTCTGACATATAACAATTTTCAAGTAAGGTATATTTAAAGGGACCCCGGTACGCAAAAGCCAACATCACACGGGGGAAAAATTGGTACGAGATTTTAATTCCGTCACTGTAAAAAAGGGGTTACGATACATCATTTAAAAGCTCATATTTCACACAGTATGCTCCTATATTTTGGCACGATTCTGCCAAGCTATTTGAAAATGTGCCCAAACCCCCTTTTTTTTCAATTCAATAAGGTCTTTTTCACTGAGCGACATTTTTTTTAGAAAATTCCCCAGTTTAACTTTAACTCTTTTTCATATTTGACATTGACATTTTATGTTTGTGTAATTTGTTTTTTTTTTCCTCAGGTATTTAAAAAAGTGCAATTTTTTGAAAATTTAAAAAAAATTTTTTAATATTAATAAAACCCGAAATTTTTTAAAAATTTAATTATGAAAAAGTAAAACAAATTATAAAATAATACCACGTAATAAAATAACAAAAAATTTTTTTATAAATTTTAAAAAAAATACATTTATAAAAAGATTAAAATTAATTATTATAAATTAATATCACGTAATAATATAAAAAACAAATAAACTTAAGAAAAGTGCAATTATAAAAAAAAATAAGAAAAAATTTAAAATAATACCACGTAATAATTTAACAAAAAAAAGACTTATATAATAATACTAGCTGCAAAACCCGGCGTTGCCCGGCTCAGATACTTTCCCCTTTGATTGTGCAATCAATGTATCACCAAAGTAGTATTTCGCACCCTAGATACAAAAATAACCATTTTACCTGTTCGTCTGCATAGCACGGCTAAAACTATTGTTAGACTTTGTTGAACCTATATTTTGTTTCCTAAAAAATTAATTTTTTTATTTTCCTTATAGTATTAATAGTAGTCGAAAAATCATATTATAAATGGGCTTGCCATACGTCCGGATTTATTAAACCCCGTCCCCGGTTTTGAATATTTCCCCGCACTGCAGCGCAGCCAGTCGCAGGGGTTTGTATTTTGTTCAGTAAGTAGTTTTACTTTTAGTTTTTTTTAATTTCTAAACCATTTCCCCTTAGGTAAAAACCCCAAAAAATTTGTGCACGCGTTTCACGATCGCTGCTATTTATCCTAGGGGGCTGATGGGGCCCTCCGGACATTACTCTAATAAATTATGGCAACCCTAATTATAAACCTTTCATAACAATAATATCCCCGTTACCCCTTTTTTTTTAGCAAGTCGTCTATTTTTCCGACTTGTTGACAGACATAATCGTTTTGTACCACATTCATTTTCTTTATTTTTTTTCCGTCCCCCCCCCTTAAAAAGGAAAAAAAAATTAACAGGCAGGCTAATAATAACAAATATTATTTTAATCTGCTAAAAATAGACATAAAAAATCGCTTCCATTACCTGCCCCCCCGTCGACATCCTATAAGGGGTTCTTGGGGTTCCAAGATGTTTTAAAAATCTAAAGGTTTGGTTTTTTTTTTTAAAAAAAATTTTTAATTACGAAATTTAAAAAAATTTTACAAAAAATAGGGGGTTTTTTAAAATTTTTTCTCTTCATAAATTATGGGGAAAAAAAGGAAACAATTAGGGGGAAATATTTAAAAAAAAAAAAAAATTACACAATAACAAAAAAAAAAAAGTTTTTTTTTTTGGTACTTCTCAATATTTTCCCCCTTTGTCGATATAATTAGAATATATTTCCAAAATTTTGTTTAACCCCCTTCGTTAGTTTTGGTGCCATTCTTTAAAATAAAATAGCTTTTAAACAGAATTTTTAACCCCCCTTTAAAAAGAATATTAAGCCTATTCTTATGGTAAGTACAATTATTTTTTAATTACAAATAAAAAAACCCAAAAATTATTAATTGTTTTTTTTTTTAAATTTGATATTAAAATAAGTTGCAGTAAGTAATTTTTTTTTTTTGTATGTAAATGAATGAACATCTCCTTAAAAAAGTGTAAAAGTGCAAAAAACTCACAACAACGTTCGAAGTTAAGACCCGCCGCTTCCCCAAGAAACAGGCGCGGTGTTGCCAAGATTTCTAAACTTTAAAAGGGCATATTTCAAAACAATTAATTTTTTACTCATATGTTCTTGGTTTTTTTTGACTTTTTTTTAGCTCCTCTATCTTTCACTAAACTCATGAGCACCCAAATTTTTTCCCCCCGTTTTAATATTTTTCATTATTCTGTAAGGGAAAATTTTCTTTTAAGGGTTGAATTACTTCAACTAATATTTCAAAAATTAAACATTTATTATTCAATTTATTTGAGCCAAGTTTTACTTGTTTTTAAGGTTAAAATAAAAAAAGGAATAAGTTTTAAAGGGTTTTTTTGTAATAAGGGGTAGTGTTCACCCCATAAAAAATAAAAAAGCGCTCATCGGCGCAATGCACACTTTAAGGATGAGTCGAACTTAATTTCAACTTATTTTCAATTCGATGCATTTTTTTTTTAAATTCTCGGTTTTGTACCATTTATTGCATTGTAATAATGTAAGGGGTGGATTTTTGAGGATTAAAAAAAAACAAAATTAAATTAGTAATACTTTTGAGCAGTCATTTTTTTTCAACATTTACGACTCTGTGACAATATGTTAACTTTTTTAGGGTAAATGATAGTTTTGAAGGTTTTTGCAATAAGAGGTAAATTTAACCCCTAAAAAAATAAAAAGCTACTTTTACCATAATGAAGATTTTAAATGAGAGGGTAAGTTAAGCTTAATCCCAAATTTTCATGCAAACACTGTAATAATATATTTTTTAAGGTAAACAATTTTTTTTTAAATTAAAACATAATAGGGGTTGATTTTTAAGGGCTGAAATATTTTAAATAATGTTTCAAAAAAACAAAATACTATTTTTTTAACCTATTTCAGTCAAATTTAAGTCAACTTAAGCTTTAATGTATGGTTTTATAGTTTTTAGCAATAAAGGGTTGATATCACCCATGAAAAATAAAGAGCGCCCATCGGCATAATATAGATTTAAAGGAGAAGGGTTTGCCAGCTTTTTTTTTTTTTCAGCTTCGTTTCCTGGACTAGTAGACCTACGTATTATAGCGACCACATTATTTTTTACAAATAACTAATGACTAACCAAATGCAATAGGCAACATAAAGAGTTTTTAATTAATAACTAACTAGGTACCGTAACAACAGTTACGTTTTTTCATTTTTAACTTGGTTTTTTCCCCTTTTTTTGGGATGACGGGGGGCGATCGCCCCATTCGCCCCTCTCTGAAACCGCCCTTGGTTTATGCACACTTTAAGAAAACTTTAACTTTTATATAAGAAGTTGGCACACTTTTATCTTCTTAGAGTTAAATCTAATAATAATGAAAATGAGCATGCGCGGGCAAGCTTAAAATTTATTTAGACCGAGCTGGAAACTTCCCGCTTTACGTTTATTTCTATTTGAAAAATGCATTTTTCCCATAATAAATAAAAATACAAAAATCATAACAAACCAAGCACAAAGTCAAAATCTTGTCAAAACATAAAAAATGGTCGAACTGTAATATGTCATTATGTAAAAGGCATTTGACATTTAAAATAAAACTTCCTAGATTAATACGGACCCGACGAAATTTTTGTGTTTCTGCGCTTGCGGAAGGTAAATGTAAATATTTTCTATAAATGGTCTAGAAATTCGTAAAGTTAAAATAAATTTAAATAATAGTTGAATCAGATTTAAAGTTTTCTGCATAAACCAGCCTTTAGTAACACGTAGTATTGTCAGGTGCCTATTGAAGTTTTTCCTAAAAAAATTGACTTTTCTGACCATAACTTTCTTTTCAACATTTTAGCAAATTTGTATTGTTTTCAGTCATTTTGTTACAGAAAAAAAATAAAACTACCTTGTGAAACCTTTTAAATACAAGGTGGTTTCCTATCAATTCCGTCAGTAGTTTAGCAATATTTAAAAAAAAGTTGGGATTAAGATGTATTACAAAAAAATGTAGCTAAACCTTTCGTAATTAACACGAAAAAGAAACATGTTTATAATTATTTAAGGATACACCAGATTAACTGTAATGATTGTAATGCAATATACATAAAACAGACCGGTAGATTTCTTATTAATCGAATAAAAGAACACAAGCATTCAATTTTATATAATCAGAGAATAACAGGCCTAGCTGTTCATTGTATAGATAACAATTACTTACTACAAAAACAACGTTAATATACAGTGGAAAAGAAAGGCAAACATAGGGACTTTTTAGAAATACTTAGAATAAAAAAAAAAACTAGTGGAGAACAAAAATTTCACCAAAATCCAATTGAATTTTGAAAATACTCCGATTATACTTTCAGTATGATTCTCTTCTTTTTTTGTTTTCTAATGGGTCTGTAAATCGCACACACATATTTTTTATAGCTTGGTTTATTAAATCTTTTCTTTTTTTTTTATTTTTTATAATGGTTATGTAAATAACACACCGATATTTTTTCTTTTACAAAAGATAAGACAATAAACCCATTGGAACTTAGAAATATTTTGCATTTATAAAACCAACGTTATCCTTTGAAGATTTTGTTACATTTTTACAGCGTGTTTCAATAAATATACTTAAGTATGATTCGCTTCTTTTTTGTTTGTCATAATGGGTGCGTTAATGACACACCTGTATTTTTTTATTTACTAAAAATAAATAAAACTTAATAAAATTTAAAAAATATTTTGAATTTATAGAGGGTGTTTTGAATGTCAATATTTAAGGGCGGGATTTGTGGGTCAATTTTAAGAAGAAAATTTTATATGAACGTATGTCCTAAAAATCTAAACTTTTAAGATAGAGGGTGGTAATTTTTTTTAAAAATATATCATTTATTATTAATATTTGTAACACCACTTCTGATATTTTAATTTAATTTGGCATACATATACTATATATCAAGAGGCATTTTTAAGTGTCCCTTTGTTTTAATGCTTATTTTGGCAGACATTGATGGTGCACCACAAATTTTTCTTAGAATGAAAATTATTTTTAAAATCCTCAATCACTTCTGAGCAAAGTTATTTACTTATTTTTTTCAATATAATACACGGTTTTTGCTCAAAAAAATATAAAAACTGTTTCTCTGCAGGATCATAACCATATCGGTAAGCAAAATCACCATGCAGAAAAATTATCTACATTTAAATTTTCTACGTAAATTTTTATTTCTATTTTAATAACTGATTAATTGTTGTTTAAATCACCTATTTTAAATGTTGTTTATTTATTTTCCCATTACCTCCTGGGTAAATTCTCGAATTAAAAATAGGTTAGATTTTTTTTACTTTTTGGCTATTTATCCATTTGCGGTTTTAAAGTAGGAATAATTTAAAAACGGATTGAAAATTAAACAGTAATATTTTTTTTATATTTTTAGTTAAAAAAAGAAGTAGTTTAAAAACTTTATTTCATCATTTATAACAATATTTAAAAAAAATAAAAATTTTTTAATAAACTTCTAGACAATTATTTATTTTATACATAACTTTATGAAATGTTTTTGTATATTTTATGGCATTACATAGCAACAAGCACAGTTTGCAGTAAAAATGAAACGGGGCGGCCATTACGCAGTCTAGTGTAAGCCTACTATCAAATAAACAAAAATTATCGTTTTTAGAGCTTAACAATCTGAAAACCAGACTTGTGATACATCAATGAAAAGCTCTTGAAAAGTTTTTTTTTAAAAAGAAAAAACCCAAATGGGTCCGTATGAAAACCCCAAATTTGGGTAAATATCTCAAAAAAAAAAATTTAAAAATTTTTTTTTACTTAAATTAAATTTTTTTAAAAAAAGGCAATAAGTATTTCTTAAAACCTAAAATTGTTAGTTTGCAAGCTACAGGCAAAGTTAAAAATGCACCATTTTGGTTTTCTTAATTATCTCAAAAACCATAAAAGATAAATAAAATCTAAAAGCAGTTTAATTTTTAAAATTTAATTTGTCTAAAACTTTCCTTATTTAACCAACACTGTATCTCAATGTTCCCCCATTACCAATACATGTAGGCCCAATTGGAGACACCTTATATTTATTCCATAAATTAAAAGTTTTTAAAAAATTTATTTAAATTAAAATTAAATAAAATTTTAAAAATTTTATTTTAATTAATAAAATTATAATTTAAACTAAATTTTTTAAATTTAAATTTATAAATTATTTTTAAATTTTTTTAAAAATTTTTATTATTTTATAAATATTTTTAATTTTTTCTTTTTACCTGCCTAAGTTACATAACACATTATTTAATTAAATTCATTTATATCAGGACTTTCTTTTTTTTTTAAACCTTAAATAAAATTTAATCAATGGCTCTAAAAAACAAGACTAATAGGTCGTTGGTGGCTTTCTAGTAAAATTTCAATTTAAATTACTTAATATAAATCTTTCCTTTTACCGCTATAGTAATAAATCAGAAAAAAACGTAAAAAAACATCCAATTATAATAAGAAAACCCTTTACGAAATTTTTAGCAAAGGACGTGACAGCGACATTCTTTTCAAGATAGAAATGTGCATTAGTAACTGTCATCATATTTTAGCAAGATTTTAATGTTTTTTACGCGAAAATGTTTGTTTACGTAAGTATTTCGGTAATTTATTAAAATAATTCATTTTTTTTGTAACATACCCCTTGCAAGGACTAATAATTTACAAAATATTTTACAAAAAACCTTTACCTACGACTATTTTTAAGGGGTATTCTAATCACGGGCATGAATTTAAAGCGTTTTTTCGAACTCGATAAAAAAAAAAAAAAATATTTTTGCTCTCTATTTTCCTAATGCTTGTTTATTTGTATTTCACAAATACATAAGAAAAATTAAAGTTAAAGAAATTAAAAACCTAAAAAGTTGTCGGCTGGAAAAAATTGGGGGGCCAAAAATAAAAAAATCGAACGGGGTTTTTAATTAGAAAGAAAAAAAGATCTTTTTAGGCTCAAAGAAGTCTAAAAAAAACACAAAATGGCAGCCATTTGAAAAATAAACGAAATTTTTTACCTTAGCAGTTCTTAATTTTTTTTTAACAATAGTAAAAATTAAAGTTTTGACTTGAATCTACTTGGTAATTAAAGGAAATGTACATAGAGGCTTTTCACAAAATTTCAAATAAATAGGTTGAGTAAACTTGAGATATCATGCACGCCAGCTTGAAAAAAGTAGTTTCGAGAAAAACGCTTATTGTTTGATTTATTCTAATAGAATCAGCTTAGTTGCCGCGTCATCAAAATCGTTGTAACTCGGTAAATAATTAAAATTTTGAAAACTTTTTTTTTTTTTTAAAACCTATTCCTTAATATCTAAACTTTGCAAATATATTTAAAAAAAAAACTAATTTTTTAAAATTTTTAGACCAGAATACCCCTAAATTTCTTTAAATACTGTTTTTAAGCATATTATAACGCACGTAATTTTCAAAAGTGACACAAGTCCAAAAATCTAAAATCTTGGTTTTATTAAAATTAAAAAAATAATATTTTAATGGGCAATAAGCGACATAAGTAAATTTTCGTTTATAAATCCCGAAAAGTAAATAAATTCTAAGAAATTTCTACCAACTAAATTGTGCCAAAAACAATTAAAACATTAAACAAAATTGTAAATAACTCTTAAAAGAGTAAGTTTATATAAATATGTTAAGAGACCTTTTCTGTAGAGCAGCGTTTTCTTTTCCCCGACTTCGGCAAGGGTTCCGCAAAAAAAAATTTCTAAATCCAGAAAACCCGAATGGTTTTCGACTTACATTACCGAAAAATAAGTATCGCATGCAATAAGCTGGACGCGAACCCAATATGAGACTGCAACTTTCATCAATAAGACCCAATAGCAACTCTTGGCTTATCTTAAAAGTGAAACATGAGATCCACACCAAATTTCCCCATGCTATTTGCCTTAAGGGGAACACTTGTAAAAAAAATCGAAATTTGCTAGTAAATAATCGGACTATCAGAAGCAAATCCTCTATTTGTTTTTTTCGTAAATTTGATCAAATGTTATGTCAAAACTCAATTTCGCTAAATTATCTATGTTTTTTTTATGCCTGGGAAGTGGGGCCCCCCTACAACACTTGCATTCTTGACTTCATTTAAAGAAGAGCTGTTCGTCTTATTAATGATTCCCCACAAAACCTTGTCCCCCCGGGCTTCCCCTTTTTTAGGTATTTTCATGGCTCCGAGAGTTGGGGGAATTCCTCCTCCAAAAGCTCCCAGCCGAGCAACACGTAGTGTCACTTTTTTTCCTTTTACAGTCCAATAAAAGGTCAACTTTAACTTTGTTTGTTCCTTTATCCCCGTCCAAACTATGAAACCTGCTACACCAGAAACATTTTTTTTTCCCGATCTCCAAATAGTTAAGTTTCGTGCAGACAGCCACGGTACAATACGGCCACAGCCTTCGTGGCTATCCCAAGATAAAAAAAAAAGTGTGAAGAGTGAAAAAAAGTTTCATTCCTTGCATTGATAGCCTTTTCTATATAAAAAAACATCCTTTTTATTATTTATTTTCAAATTCCTTTTATGTTCTTTAATAAAATATTTTTAATGTTTTTTAATATATTTTGTAA